>JAQIWE010000970.1:0-17962 GCA_034698565.1 Campodea plusiochaeta
ACTGCTGCTGTATACTTATTTCATTGTATTTATTTCCGTAGTTCATTATCTATTTAAATCTTCATTCTATCTACACATACAATGGTGCAGTGTACATTATGAGCTGAAACAGTTGTTTCTATTAATACTTAAAAAAAATGAAACCAAGAGTATTGTGCCTGAAGGTTTTCAATTAGTCTGATTCAACATTCGCAGAATATATTCGTATTGTTGGGGCTTAAACAGAGATTAGTATAATTAAAATATTCGTAATTCATTTAATGGTTATGTAATAATCATATTATGATATCAGATGAAAGTATTATATTCTTGTGCATTAACTATAGATTTCACTACTTTTTAATCCCTGAATTAACTGTCCTGCAAGCTTGCATCAGTTATATGTTGGTTTAGTAGAATTCAAAATATGTTATTATGATAATAAATTCTCCAAGACATTACAGCATGCACAGTAAACTGAAATTTTAATTCATTCAAGAAACAAAGTGAATATATTGCATAGTATTCAGAAGGTTTTACTGCTAAATAAGATCAACACAAAAATTAATTACAATGAAACATGTGACAGCTCCAAGATTAAGAAAAAAAAACAGTTTCCTCTAAAATAAGAGCTGATAGAATGAATGTTCATTCGATTAGAAAAATACGTTATACAATTTAATTGGTAAGAGAGTCAAACACTGACAAATCTCACATGATTAATGTAAATATCAAATGGAAATATGCTACACTGAATATTAGAGGAATTTAGGCTAACTAGTAGGTGGTTTAGTACCCTTGATACCCACAAACGGGGGGCTGTTTTGACCACATGGCAAGGAATGGGCAGGCATGTGAAACGTTGCTTATATTGCAAATATAACGTGCAACACAACAACAAAAAAACTGAATAAGAACACTACTTTTTTCATCACTGCAGGTGAACGTGTTTGATGTACTGTTTGAATTTTGGAAATGGATTAAAGCAGATTTGATGTATTGAAATCAAACAGGTGCGCAGAACTTTCTGTATATATTTGATTTTTACATTTCTATAAGATAGCTGATAACCTGGTTTTAATTTTCCAATAGAAAATATAGTGTTATTTATTTGCGCATCATAGTTTACTATGAACAACACAAAACAGTTGCGATACTTCATCAGAATAATTATATTATCAATATTACGAGTACAACACTTAAATCACGACAATAAATAAATCTACAAAATGAAACATACAAAAATAATCTCAAAATACATCAGCATTTGATTTCAGCAAGGGAAAATTGTTGACATTTTGTTAAATAATAACTAGAGCATTAGATCAAAAGGAAATAATTATAACACATCAGAACTACCACACATCCCCAAACTTAACAAACAAAACATACTCTGGGAAAACAAAATACTTTCTAAGATTTCACGTCTTTCTAAACTAAAACACTACAATTCCCAATAGTATTACCATGATAAAAACTTCCAAGGCAGCAGCAGAGAAAATGAAATGCATATTCCAACTTCTTAAGTATATTACTTTCTTTCCTTTTGAGCAGATTAGTCAAAGGAGGAGAACATTTACATTGCTTGGATGAATATACATGCTCTCTTACATGTAAATTACATGTTCTTTGATATTTGCTCACTGCAGGCTAAATAAGACTTGCTGCTCCCGGGTTTGGAAACAGAAAACATTAGAGGAATAACACGCTTCTTTAAACAGAATGTTATGTACACAACATGAAGGAGGTATATGTTTAAGAAGATTTTAAAAGTAATGTGTGCTCTACAAATATATATTTTTTCTTGACAGAGATTAAATATGTGCCTTCGCAAATGTACGATATAGGAATGTTGTTTTATTTAATTATATACAGTATGCACTATGAATGTTTTCTTAAGTGGAAGTTTTTGTTATTTGAAAATCACAGCGCTGAAAAGAAATGTGGCTAAACAAAAAAATAACACAAAGTTACTACAGTATTATAATTTTCTTGCAGCAGTACAAAAAATATGATACTTTATTGAATTGACTATTTCCTATGCTGTGGGAATATAATATGTAATGCTACGATGAGTTGTTAACCATGATGGTCAACGTCATGGCATAATTTATAACATCAGTGATTAGTAATCATTCGTTACAGATTTTGTGGATCTTTACTATCAAATATGTATTTCAGTCAGTGCATCAAAATCTGCAAAAAATGCTTTGTTTCAAAATACTCTTACTTTCTTCCGAGAGTTCAGTATTCAGTCAATTTTATGTGTTTCTGCATATTTGGGCAGGATATTAAAGATAATCAGTTCCTACTCGCATTGAAAATTTGCTAATTCATGATTCGACTCTTCCCAAAGTTGAATGGAATAATCCAGGTCAATAATGGTCTGGTAACGGGTCTTCACGGTCATGACGAAAAATCATTTTACATATTTTCATAATTACAATATTCCTTAATTGGCATTCTTTTATTTTCGATTCAGTCAATGTCGCACTATAGGTTATTTGATTCACAACCAGAAACCCTTCTTAGTCTTACGGTTTTAAAATAATACCTTTTCCATCTCAATGTCGTGACCCATGACCAACCTGATCTTACCATCTCTGGCAAATATATGATCAAGAGAACCTTCAAAATGTATTTACGTTTGACATTAAATTCTGTGAATAAAACTTTGGAGTTGACATCTTTTACAGAGAATCTTTCAGGGTGAGCTCAGATATGCAACATATTAAATATTTGTAATAGATATACTGTAATAGGGGTCCCGTTATGATACTGTTAGAAAGACGTTAATTTTCAATTTCTCAGAGTTAAAGAGTGTTTGACAATCATAGTTCCCTTTAGTTCTATTACTACAAAATTTGTAATGTGATGCAGCTGAAGTCTTATCATCTTATCCTAAAAGTACTCTCTTAAATATTGCAGTTCATAAATTTTCCTTCCCAAATTTCAACGTGCAACATACATATAATTATATTTCTTCTTTGCAGGTTCTTTGCAGAAATATTGACAGAAATTGCTGTTTTTATTCGGATTTATAACGTAAAACACACTATTTAAAACAATTTAAGAAATAATATAAAATTTAGAAATTGTAAGAAATAATGTAAAAGTTAAATACTAAATTGTTTTACGTTTCTAAAATCCCTTATTATAGTACTTTTTAGAACTCGTTTCTCAACATTATTACAGACTAAAATTAAAAGCTCACTATAAATGTAGAATAATACCGTATAACATCACAGAAATCTATTTTTGATAAAAATGTTTGTAGATCACTTGTTCATTCTATGAACTCTTATCGAAGATTTGCCAAATACGACAAAAGAAAGTCCATATAATGAACAAGTAGATGACAGGTTAAAGCTGAAGTTATATTATCATATACAGTAGTGAGATGAACTTTTTTTTCCTGTTAGTTTCAGTATTGAATTTGAGAACAGGTGTTTCTATTTGTATTTACGTAACCATATCTCAGAGATAGCAACCTAGGTAATTTTAAGATAAAAGTATCGATTACCGTAGTTAGTTCTAATATGTAAGTACAAGAAATGATCGGGGAAATCTACCAGCTAACTTTGTAATAAATGTACAAAGTAATAAGATGAAACCAGATGAAAACTAAGTGAATTCATTTTGATTCATCTCAGGATTCTAGCAAAACTTTTTCCTTACGCATCGTTAGCGAAGAATATAGATTTCCTATGTAAACTGAATGATTTTTTTTCTACAGTACTTCTAAAAGTATAATTTCTCACTATAGGAAACTTTAAGTTCACGTTATGTAAGCACACTGTATAGAAATGAAAAATATATTTCTTAAGTTCTATTGAAATAATATATGAACTGTTCTGATTTTTTACAAGTAATACATATACTTCACTTGAGTATTACTGTAACTTCTGCTGAAAAAATATTAACTTTCTGTAATCCAATGCACCTTAAAATAAACATACACTTAATTTCATTTTTATTTCCGGACTTTATAAATAGATGATTAGAAAAAGGAAGCATACGAAAGTTGCGTAACAATTTTAAAGGAACTACATATGAAGTACTCTCTATATACAGTTGGTTTGCTTAAAAATATAACTACAGTATGTGTTTTTACAGAGGAAAATTCCATATTTTTGTATCATTTCAATAAATTTTCCACAATAACTCTTCTTCACTGTTGCGTTTATACTGTATAATAAAACGTTTGGTACAGTTTTTGTATTATAAACATTCACGAACAGAGTTGAATTCTGGGAGGGTTTAAAAACTCTTTTCCACACTAAAACTAATAGTTTAAGAGTTGGAGTATAAAGAAGCCAATATGATTTAAAACATCATAATATTTCATCATTTATACAATGTTACTTTCAAATACTTTATTACTCCAACTCTTACACTATTACTATATGCAGTCAAGAAGTTTCCACGTTCAGTCAGAGAAGACAAGAAATATTATCAACTAAAACAACTATTTTAGAGTGGACAGTGTTACTTACACGATAAGTTTTGCCTGTCATGTTCTCATAAAGAATAAGTTTATGATAAATAAAAATATAATTTTGTAATTCAAGAAAACTTCAACTTTTCTATTGCAAGATGCACACTATAATATGTGAGTTATCTCTGCAGCCCATACAGCACTTTCTCTCCATTTGAGATTTTGAGTGTGTTAACATTAACGAAAAATAAGCAAACAAATTACTATCCTATCCAAAATTTTACCTCTTGACACAAACCAAAACCCACAGATTATAATACCCTGTAACCTCATTTCAAACCCAAAACACGAATGAAAATTTCATTTTCTTTTACGCCTCATAAAACAACAATCAACCTATATAATACAGCAACAAATCACCACACGTGAATTGTTACGTAAGCCACACACTAATTAGTTTTTGAAGCTTCATTTAACATTATTTACTTCATAACCAGAAGGCTAATAAATCACAATTAATATTGGAAATAATTGTAGTGGATGGACGCGGTGACCGGGAATAATGGATTGATGAATTAATATTGAGGTAATTCCAACACCACGTCAAAGCCATCAGCCGATCAGTCAGGTTATGTTGATTTAGTTGGAAAAGGGCGTTTGGTTCTGTAACCGTGACCTTACGACTTTCAATGAATTCGGAATTAGTTTGTAACTGTTATGTAATTTAAATGTATTACAGCATAATAGTATCTGCATATATCTATTTTATGATAGAATCCAATATTCCATTGACACAGTAAATAAAATCTGTTGCGCAGTACTAGCAAGAATATAATAATTTATTAGTAATATTTTTTTATTATTACTGATATGTATAAAAAGGAATGTTCTGATACCGTGATTCATATATATTATGAACTTCTGTAAAATCTAAATGGTATTTCTCGAACTGTGTAGACTGTGTGGAGATTAAGAAGTCAAATATGGTTTTATTTTATGAGAAAAACTTTACATTAAAATAATAATATACTTCTGTTATGATAATTTGTTACGCAGTGTACAAAATAATATTCTGTATATCAATTAGGTTTCTGATATATTCTCATTTGGAAAATGTCAGAATTATTCAGTTAGAAGGTTTGGGGTAATTAGCCACCAAGGAATAGACATGGTAGAAGACAGCTGTTTGCCTCTTAAAGGCTCATCAGTTATACTTGTCCGAGGATTGATATGACACTATGTATCACTATATGACACTATGTATCACTATGATATGACACTATGTATGTGTATCACTCTTCATTCCTGCTTTACAATGTTAGAAAATGATAGTATAAAACTATCATCTGAAGAGCCTTTAAGAGGCGAAACAGCTGTCTTTTACCATATTTATTCCTTGGTGACTAAATACCCCAAACCTTCTCACTTATCCAATTAAGTCACTAAAGTTTCTGTCTATATTAAGATTATTAACAGAATAATTCAGTAGGTGTGATATCAGATTTCATATATTTTATGTACCGCAGCTTCGTCATAGTAAAACTTTATAACCTACATCATAAAATTGCATACCCTATAACAAACTCCTGCATTATTTATGATTTAAACTGTCAATATTCTTCCTCATATACAACCAAGAAAAACATAACTTACACTTTTTATTGACAAGAAAAATCAGAATTTATTACTTTCACTTCCTGAACGACAGCCTAACAAAAAAACATATAAGAAAACTAAAAAAACAATAAAGACTGTCTAGATACCTTAGTTAAACATACTAGACTAATATTTGACTCTTGTTCGAAGTTAATAAGAGGTTTAATGCGATGTCAACACTTCATTATCTGGATTGGAGGGCTTGAAAAGAGCTTCAAATTAAAGCCTTAGGTACACAAGAAAACAAGCTTTGATCTTTTCTTTCACTATAAAGCCAAAGTCTTGGAGAGAGAATAAAATCTAAAGTGGCCTTTATTGGAAATTTATCGGTGTCGTTTTACATGTTCAGGAATGCTCGACGTAAAATACGTTCAATTTAATGTCAGGTTGTAAATGTTGCATTCATATTCAAAATTAAGGCTCTAATCTCAGGTTATAATACAGAATTCTTCCGTAAATTTTGCTCACTATCAAACGTTTCATCAGCTTAATGAAATCACGAGTTTACATTAAACTTGAAAATTTTGAGGAAAAATTCTGCATTATCTTCAGAGACTAGAGCCCCTTATAGAACAGGAATTATGAACATTCTCTGTCTATGCTGGATTTCCACAATACATTACGTAGATGTTTAATATATCGATATATCAACTAAATAAGTTAACTTATCTTAAAGTTCATCTTTTTAAAATTTATTTCGTAAACATAGTTATGGTCTCTTGTAAAATGTAGATTGAGTGACCCGATGATGAATCGTGCAGATTCGAAACCGGTAGTTCAACAATAAATAACTTCCATCAGTGCAGAGGTGGGCTTATTATTTTGAATGTTATATAATTTAACAAATACGCATTTCACCGTATGAAATAGCGATAAAATAGCGAAAAGGAAACACTTTAGAGATAAGAGTAATTACAAAAATTTAAGTTTTGAACAGTGCGGTATAATGTTTTGATGAACTAATATTTAGTAAAGAACCCATTATTTTTCAATATTCCCGTCAACATTAAATTTACCAAGAGCTGTCAATAGCCAATTCCAGCGTTTGTACGTTCTTCGCATTCATTTTTACTGATAACTTATTTTTAGAACAATTTATTGTTCAAATGCACTATTTCATAGAGAAACCAGCAGTATACGTTTTCTAAAACTACATCGCAAACACATCAGTGCACTAATACAAGCACAATAATATTTTGACACTTTTGTATTTAAAATACTGCTATTTAAGAACAAAAGTATATTGATCATCCAAACAGTTTTAGGGGCAATTTCAATCACATTTTAACTATATACATTATAATATTAATAAAATAAACTTTTCAACCTGCAGTCCTCTTATGCATTGTTATTAATATGTAAATCCACCTCATCATTCTTCTTATTCATATCTGGTTTGAAATCTGGTTTTGCAACTATCTCAATTTAAAAATAGCTAATTATCTCATATCTGCCGTAATCCTGCGGCAAGGCGTTCCTCTTAATAGTAATTGAGATATTTCCGCAAACTTAAAAACATCCACACGTCATATTGAAAAATTCCAGACCCTAGCCGCCAATGAAGTTGATGACGTCACAGATATATCACACTTCTAAAAATACTTAATTTCACTCTATCTATCTGTAATTTTAACTGTTAAAACAACAGTCAAGTTACTTCAACTTCAGTTCCATGAGTCACATAGATATATGATAATAATCACAGGAGTCTTGATTTTTAAATCATTTTGTCCCTAACTTATGTAAGGAAACTATCAATAATGAGTGTGAATTATTTTGGAACCGAATTTTCTGAAAGGAGAATCACTGCTAATGAAGTCATTTTACAGTTGACCCAGCTACTGTACTAAAAATTAGTTACTAAAGAACTCCGTTGAGTTCTTTACGCCAAGTTTAAGATTACTCGTCGGAAATCATCAGTTCCACTTAATACATATACTCGCGTTTCTGGATCTTTAGTATTAAAATATTTATAGGGACTGTTCAAGTCAACCAAAATATCAGGCTGGTCAAGCAAAAGTTCTTACGTACAATACCGCAACAGTTAGGAACAAATCCCGAAACACTCGTAGTTGCCCAAAGTTTTAAATCAATGATGACCATAATTTGTTTTGAATCTTTTGAGTGCAATTATTTTTCCTTTGCAAATTATAAGAAAGGGGGTGGAAGAATAATTACAGTTTCAGTCTGAAACAGATTCTTTCTTACTTTCAAAGTGGTTCCTTTTCAAAATAAAATAATAATATTGATAATTTTAATTTACATGCTATTTTAATTTTTACCTTCAATATCATTCAGTAATTTTTTATAATAAAAACTTCATATTTTACTATTTTTTTTTATTCGCTGAAAGCTGAAACACCGGTAACGGCGGTAAATATTCTTTTGTTGCGTCGTCTGCTGATTTGAAAGTCTGAGTTATCTGTTTGAGGAGTTGAGTTTGGACACACTTTTTCTAAGTTAGACAATCTAGATTATCTGAATTTAGAAACGGTTTTCTGGGCTCGCTGGAGTTTAGGAATAAGTTACATCTAATTATTCCGTCATTCCAGTAATTACTCCTACCACTCTCTTCCAACAGATATTCACATATTAATTTACCCAATAAAATCAAAACTCCGAATTTTCTGATCTGCGTCAAATAAAGCAAATTTGGCACAAAAATAATTTGTAATTAAAAGATTATAATGTGACATGTCTCTATATTTGTATGTGGAAGTTATTTGTTTCGGGCATAAATGAAGATCGGTTGGACATAACCCGGTATTCTCAAAAATATTATTTTTTCACTTTTTCGCTTATTTATCAATTCGCCTTTTCCTCTAAGTTTCGATGATTCGGAAAAGTCAGTTCTCTGCTAGTTGGCTAGTTGCTTTCCTAGTTTAATTAAACCATAACCAAGTTAATTTTAGTTTCAACTCTGGAGCACCAGTGCTGTTTAATTCTGCCATTAAAAATGTTGGTTAATATTTCATGAACAAAAGCTATACATCAGTAGTGCTGCAAGTATCACGATTGATTGTACTCGATGGAAATTCGAATTTTCGAACACACAAGGTGCCGTATTAAAAAGTAAACCTCTTTTATTTAATAATACTCTGACCTATGAAAAAGCATTGTTAACACTATAAATATTTCGTTACGGACACACTATATCGTGCCTTTCATACTTTCATTAAGCTTTTTCTTTCTGCATGGAGACAGCTATATTGTGTAACCCTGAGTTTTTTGGCATCTGTGTAAATGTGAGAGATATTTAAAAAAAGTGTAAATGCCAGTCTTGTGATTCATATAATGTGAATCACTCTAGATAATGTACCTATACAGCAGAAATTTAAGAGTACGTAGTTTGAACAATGTAACTGCGAAGTTTTCAATGAAAAGTCAAAAGCAGTCCATATTAAATTTGTCACTTAAAATATTCCTTACAAAATAAAATAAAATTAGTAAGCCTATTAAAAACATGTGGTAATTATCATACTAGATAAAAAGAAATTGTGAATGGAGATGTGTGAGAAAATTTTAAAAGAACATTTTTAGCGTATAGTGAGGGAGAAAATAGTAATAGTAACAATCACTAAGCTATAATTAAAGCAGGCCCGTATTACAATTTTTTGTTTTTGGTGTTGTTGCTCGTAACTATATACCTTACAGTACCCCATCTGATAATTGGACATTATTTATATGTATTAGGATAGCTTCTAAGATCCTAGAATTGCTTGAAAATAAGACCGAATCAAACCCGTGATCGTACACTCTCCCTAGCATTCCATTATTTCATGAATAGTGAGTTGTACGTATCAAGATATTCCGTGAGACTGTACAATATTAAATTTTAATTAATATTGTGAGATTTGTTCTATTTCCTTTCATTTTATGTTAGATTATGTAAGTCAGTAAAGTGCGATAGTGCTCGTATAAGGAACCGATTGAAGTTTTAAAAAGGTTTATAGGCACGACCTAATTCGAGGTAAATCTAACTCGATTCGACAATCGCGAGAAAATATTTGATCCAAAAAATATCGTGTGTAAAAATGCGAATTAATCCCAGATTTGCCTGACTCAATATTGAGAAGAATTTTAAATAATGCAGAAAAAAATCAGATAAATATTCATCGACTCAACATAAGAAAGTTAAACTCGACTCCATTCCAAATCAGGGTAAGGTCAAGCACATGTCACAGCTTCGGTTCCAGAGCAACTTCTCCAAATGATCAGGGATGTGGGTATGGAATTTATTATTTTCTAATAACGTAATGCTGGCACAGTTGAAGTTAAAAGTGGAAGATTTGATGATGTTCTCTGTGAGATAATGTTACGCTTAATGAGATCCTGCCCTTTCGTTTTGATCGCTTATAATACTTTAGTTAGGCTATATGCGTTAAAATTGAAATGAAAGAATTTTTAATAATAAAAGTAAAAAGATTCGTATCAAAGCACCTTGACAACAAAGTTTATCACGTGCAGAATAAGCATACAAGCACTACTAAGCATAGCGTATGATTGTATCACTATGAAGCTTCCTTTTCTTTTTGAACTAAGCTAACAAAAAAAGGCCATCCCGCTTTAAAAACAATCAAAGAGCAATAATTAATTATTTATATACAATTATACTTGTAGTTAGCTGTCCTAATTACTGTTCGTAATTCAGTTTCACTCTTTATACTACATCAAAGTTGTAATATATTGGAGTGGGGATGTTCACTCTATGTTAACTCCGTGAATTTTGTGAATGTAGCAAAATGAAGTCACCCAACTTTTGAATATTTGTAGTTGAGGGGAGTATATGAGTATAATCTATATTTAGCAGAGAGCTATAAGGGCCAATGTAGCTGGTTCTAATGCAAAAGTCCTGTGGCAGAGAATTCATGCGAATCGCATCCGATTTTTTCCCTTCTGGCGTTTTTCCAATGGATTTAAATCTTGGAGGTTTTGAAAGAGGGGGAAAGTTACATGTAGTGATGATTCTGTTGCCGGATACAGACACCCAAAAATAACTGTCCCACTCCCTTACATCAACAATTTCTAAATAGCTTTTACTATATGCAAGCTCCAAACAATTGGAAGACACACTCCCGTTATTCTGAAATATGCTGTTCACTTCCCAAATTTTCTTCTCTGATGAGAATGATCACCTGTCACTTAGGTCAAAATAAATATAAAATTTCGAAAGTCTACATCTACAAAGAGGGAAATATTAGTTACATTCATTGCTATAAGCACGGTAGCCTACGAAATTGAAGTGAATGTTGCACTTTTCCCCTAAATCTCAATGAATTATAATAAAATTTCAAGAACTGAAAATTTGCCACACCCGGGAAATCTGTAAGTCGGCGTCTATGATCTACAGTGTGAAACATTCGAGTCGTCAAAGACCATTCATACTCTAATTCATCTTAGAACTAGAAACATTGTTTCGAACATGACGGTATAATTAAAGATATGTAGAGTCCGTTTGCTAATACACCAGCATCCACAAATCTATTTATGACATTTTTCTCTTAAATGAATTGATGTTCCTCAACCTTCCCAAGTCTTAATTTGTTCCGCATCATTATGAAAGTGCCTTGGTTTTGGAAGGTGACGACTGATTTTTCAGGAGCCATTTGTCGTTTCTGTATAAGTGGTAACAAAGTGCTGTTGTCACACTTGTATCATTCCTCACATTCCAAACTAAAAGTTTCCTCAGCGGAATCTGTCGAGTCTGCTAAACTCAACGAAAAGTAAATCGGTTTGATAGCAGAAAGAGACAGCTATAAAATGCGTTTACTAAAGGTACTAAATTCTAATTCATTAACACTGACATGAAAAAGCAAGCAAGGTTAGAAACAATAAAAACTATACATAAAATTGTCAAAAGAACAGATATCTACTATTTTCTTTCTTCTTCTTTTCATTTTGCCATTGACAGAACTATATTTGACAAAACAAAATCTGCCGAGCATAAAAATTTACTATTTGCAATTTTCAGAAATAAATATGATTTATAAATGAAATGATTTAACTGACGAACTACTTTGCATTGGAAAAATAAATTACGAACAAGAAAATTTTCGGTTCAAGTGGGAGTCAAACCCACGACCTCGGTTTATCCAGGACCGTGCTCTACCAACTGAGCTATTGAATCAGACAATTTTTTCTCATTCTTAATTTTACATAATAGTTACTCATCAAAAAAATCATTTCATTTATAATATATTCCTTTGCAAGCTTAATGATTTAATTTAAAAAAATTATTCACAGTCGACGCTGTTAAGAAGTAAATAGTTCAATGTCATTTAGTATGTGCAATTTGATTCCCTCTAATTGACGAGTAAAATTAAGAATGAGAAAAATTTGCCGGATTCAATAGATAGACCGAGGTCGCGGGTTCGTTCAAATCCCACTTGAGCTCAAATTATTCTTGGTCTTATTTTTCCAATGCAAAGTAGTTCGTCAGTTAAATCATTTCATTTATAATATATTCCTTTGCAAGCTTCTAATAATTTAATTTAAAATAAAATATGACTTCATTATGACACAAACTGGAGATACTTTTTATCATAGATATGTACGAAACATTCCTTTTTCATTCACCCCCTTCACACGGTGAGGTTATCAACTGTAATAATACAAGATGATAGAATTATACTTTCATGTTCACATGTATGTAGATGTGAAGGCAAGATGCCAGGAGAGACAGAATAAGCGAGAGTTGCTCCTTCCTCGCTTAAGAGCTCTATTTCTTTTTGAGAGATACTTGGAGCTGTTAAGTTGGTATTGGGTTACGGCCACAAAGAACAATGCAAAGGTTGCCGACACAAACACACACATTGTTTTAAGACACACACACGCCGCCCGCTATTACGGAGACATTTTCCAAGGTAGGGAAAAAAGTGTTGATAAAAGCAGATTCTACGTAAGATAAGGAGAGAAGGGAAATTAAACGCGGAGAAAAAGGAATGATAAAGCATAAATGACAAAGTGTTTCTTTTATTGATACTTGTGTTCTTGTCTGTCAGTTTAAACTAATCAACAATCACAATATTACAAATAACACGAAGAAAGAGTTTTCAGGTGCGATCAGTTCTAGTGAATTAGCAGCAGCACATTTGTGATAATATTTTCTTGATTTACTATTAGGATTTGCTGCTGACAAAAAAAAAATTATGGTTTATTTGAACTTGTACGTTCCTGTTATCAGAAAAATTAGAATAATTTTTATATAGTAAAATATTGAATATTTATGCATCTATTACAAACGAACTACATATACACTGAAGAGGTAATTGAACGCACTGCTACAGAATAATCGCTATTTAGTAAACTTAGATTATAGTAAGATTTCCTCCAACCTGCTCTTTTCACAATGTCTTCTTCATAAATAACCTGATACATTTTGTCAGCATTTACTAAGAATTTTCAGTACTGTAAAGTAAAACCAACGTCCTTCAAAATTGAATTGTTTTTGCTCCTGGAATAATAAGAACTGTTGGATTGGTGAATGCCCCTGATACTCTGAAACATTGGCAATAAGTTTATTAAAAGAAAAGTATTTTCGTTTTAGACAGAAAGAAATATTGCAAAATTTTTAAGATAATCATCTAAAATATGAAACTTTCCGTTAACAAATAACCAAAATTTAACCTAAAAGCTGCAAGATTTAATTAAAACGGTATGATGCCTTTAAAAATGGTCAAAATTGTGGCTAGAAATCGTTACCCCCGCCCCCATATTTATGTTACGGTAACTCATTAATTATAGTTCCTTTAACTCTCAACAGTGTTTCTGAATTGTTTTGTTACATGCAGCACTGTCAGTGAAATATTTAATAATACGGTATACATTATTACTCTTCTACAATTCAATTCAATGAAAAACTACGTGCACCGATAAGTAAAATTTGTAGAAGAACAAGCAATTAGTGAAAAGTATCAGATGTAAGTATTTACACGATTTCTCGAAAGATTTATACAAATACCTCAGACTAAAATATATCGTCTAAATTAGAATTAACATATTTGGGTGAATTTACGAGTCTAGCACCTGCGAGCCTGTAAATCAAAGAGAACGTCTTCTTCTTAAAAATACTCACAAATCAATGTTTATTACATTTGCCGAAGCACAGCGCAGCGAACTTTTGACAGAAACAACCATGACTCATGAGTCAGTACGAAAATCTCGAAAATAAAATAAAATAAATGCATTATTATCGCACAAAAGTTGCTTTATTTAATCTATAATTATATAAATAAGTTAAATGGAAAGTTGTAAAGAGTTTCAGTGCTATTTATACGAATTCTAGAACTGATTTTTGCACATGAATGAGATATTTTATATCATAATTAGGCCTATATCAATTAATATTTTTGCTGTTCTGCACTATATAAATGTATGCTATTTCACAGAATTTTCTCTTTTTGTCGTTAGAAGTAGATACTTAGAACTGAATTCGAATAGTTTTTATTATACACAGCATTCGTTTGATTAAGTGCCTGTTGTAATGTGAATTGTGTTCATAATGCTGCATTGTCATGTCCTGTATATTAAGAATAAGAATATCTACTGAAAGTAATTATAAACAAGATTTTAGAGTATAGGTTAGATTATTGAAATTGCTACAGTAATATTAGGATGTACAAGTTCCTGAGAGATAAAAAGACGTCCAATTCGAAGCCATAATTTACAAATTATTTGCAAAATGTTTACAAGTGCGCCTGTCCATGACGGACATCTATTACTCATATCTATTTCATATCCATGAAAAGGCCAGACGACGGTTGTGAAGGGGGGAGCTATCATTTAAAGCACCTGGTAGAATCATTTGGACACGGAAAAGACGAAAAGATATGCCACATTTTTGAAAGAAGGGGGAGGTCGCAGGGGAGAGGTGGGGGCATCTGGGAAAAGTCAAAGGGAGGGGGGATTTGGTATCTATATTACATATATAATTGATAAAGAAAGTTACTTACTCACTTTCCAATGACTGAAAACGTTGTTACACTGTTTCAAACACTATATGACTTGTCACCGCGAGGAAGAGTTTGAAGAAAAAAAATATCCCGAGGTATATTGAATCTCCTGAAATTTCCAGCTCTTAGTAATCGCCCACCCCATGTGCGAGGATATAAAACGATGATTGGCTCTAACATGGAGTGTTTGCTCCTCCCACTTGCATCCAAATATGAACACGGAACCTTACACTCATCCCAACACAAACATTTCCAACTAATAGAAGGAAATTTGTACAAGCCTCATCATATGACACAATGCAAAACATCAAATTATGGATTCCAATTAATATTTGATTTAAAAGAAGATGATGATCTGGCAGATCATCTTCGCTATATACATGATTACAATGTTAACAAGTGTAGTTTAATTGGAACATTTCACTAATAGCTACCAAACTGTAGCACACAGACAACTGAATTAATTCACACTTGTATCCGATATTTCAATATTGTCTGTATCCATAAGCTATACTTTTCTTCAACATAATATTTTTTCAAGCCATTGATTTCGACTCCACTGAAAACAATATGGTATATCAAAATGTAATGTTGAAAGACCAATTATAACGAATATTATTATAGATTTTCGGACTGCTTGTGTGAAAAAATCGCAATGCCAATTAATGTCATTTCCAAATTACAGTTTATTGTTAAGGAAACAAATTTAGTAAATGCTGAAGAGAGTTTCGACAGAACAAGGATTTTGCTGGAGAACCTTCCTCTTATACAACCTGGTAAAGTTACAAGCCACCATGGTTGCATATAGTCCAGGATATTTCCATGGAAATTTCAATTCCCTCGTCAGTAAGTAACCAAATGTAATTGACTTGAAATGAAAATATCGATATGACAACCAGGCTTACAATTCACATTTTCCGTGGCCACGAGTTAGTCATTGCATCCCACTAATGCAGTGTTTGAAACTTTGAATACTCGACGCTAACACGATTTCCACTGCGATATTCGAGGCGATATTGTACGGTAATGATGATAGTTGATTAGTTTAACACGATACTTGAAGAGTTACATAAAATTAAAATACATTTAATAACGTTGATTTCAGCAGGTTTCAAACATATTAATATGTATAAACAGTTAAACACATTAAACGATGACATGTCAGCGTTACGATAGTCATACGGTATGCTACAATGTTTGAAGCACTATTTCATCATTTATAGAAAACAAATCAATTTTTATTATAGTAGTTTCATTAACACTTTATGTAATTATCATATCAGTTACTAATCGAAATGAACAAGCGTATAAAAACACTACATCACTGTGAGTTTAAATAGTAATCTAAATAAAAGAAGTAGCGTACAAACCCAACTCAAAACGAAATATATATAAAAAAAAATGAAAAGTTCTTTTATCTAAAAATAGCAGCCTTTTGAAAAAAAGCATCACTTACTTGCAACGCTGATGCCACTTTTATGTTTAAAGTTAAAGGGCCATTATTTTTCAACGTGACGTCCCGTTTTCCACACAGCTTATCGGTCCCTTGAGATATCGAGTACAATAAAAAACAAAGAAAGTAAAACGGTACTGTGTATTGGAAAACGCTACCTCCTGATGTATAAAACCACACGTTTAAAAAGCCAATAACTTCGTATTGTGAACTCTGATAAGATATAACTGTACTGTGTGTTGGAAAACGCTACCTCCTGCTGCATAAAAATACACGTTTAAAAAACTAATACTATTATTATTATTATTGCGATATTAGTATATTAGTATTGTGAACTCTGATAAGATATAACTATAACTCCTTAAAATTTCAGAAAAATCCCTCCAGTACTTTCCAAGCAGTAAATTTGAAAGACTGTTTTATTTTTACTTCAAGATAATTATATCACAATATCAACCTTCACAAACAAATATTTTCTAAAATTGGAAACAAGAAATAGGCTGCAATTATTATAAGAAGAAAATGAACGCCATTTTAAAAAAATTATAAACTTTTTTCAAAATGAATGCCATTCGGGAAAAAATTATAAACTTTTTTCGATTTAGAGGAAACCCCATCGTCATGGAATTCCGTTAATATCAAATATGTATACTGTAGGTAAGTATAAATTTATTGAAAAAAAAAGCTATAATATATCAAAAGTGAAGTGACTGTATAATCATCCTGTAGGCTTACATTATATAAGAAGAAAAAAATATTGAAGTAGTTAAGTGTGATGCTGGGAGGAACTATGCTGCTAATCCGTCTATATTTAATTTTTCACTTTCATGAAAATAGATCTAAATGTTGATGATACACTGCCTAGGGCTTGCAAATACCAGGGTTCCCTGCCAAAATAGTAAACCAGATTGCCGTCCTCGAAATCCCGGAATTACAAAATAGACGTTTTTCCTTTACATTTCATACTTTTTTCTAGAGAAAAAAGAAGGGTATACCTAATTTGCAGATATTAATAATTTATCTAATCAATTCAACTGTCGATGTCACCTTTAAATGTACAAATAAACTTTCTAACTACGAAAACTGATCGGAAATCCATTAGTTGACGGAAGTTTTCCGGACTAACATCGTAGCAATTACTTCACAAGATGGATTGCATTTAAAAAGAGGTTTCTACTGTGACACAGGGATACTTGTAATACACGAAAATAATCGTATTGAAGGGTAGATTTCAAATATATAATCACCTTCCTCTACGATGCTATGTTAATGTTTGTTTCATCGTAATATGCAAAAGAACGAAAACTCGGCTTCCTATTTCTTACATTCGTAGTGAATTGAAACAATAAATTATCACAGCTGAGGCTCTGCAGTTTGTCCGCTCCACCAGCCTACAGTCGAGGGATAACCAGTCATGAATATCGGTGTACAAATTTTTGTGGCTCACCCCTCGATCACAGCTTAACATATTTTCACTGTTGTTCT
>JAQIWE010000971.1:0-17948 GCA_034698565.1 Campodea plusiochaeta
TGTCCACCCCTTTGTTAGGGAGCTTAAACTGTCAAACTGTGCTAACGAGAATAGGCCCTTATGTTTTCGTATAAAGTATATCATACCCTTCTCACAAACATAAGATTCAAATGTATTTAAGAAAATTGACAATTTTGACAGAAGAAACTTTTCTTTACAATGGTAAACAACGGCGATCCCTTTGAACACCCTTTTGTTAGCGGATTAGAACTGTCAAAATGTGCTAAATACATTTGGGTCCTATGTTTGTATGCGAGGTATATGTGTACAAAGATGAACCTAACAGTTTTTATTTTCCAAAATTGAAGCATTGCAGAATGGTAACTTGCTAATTTTTCAAAACTCCAACTTAAAAAAAAGTGATTTTGTACACAGTATTTTTATCTTCTTATCATATCCATTCAACACTTTTTCTGTTGGAGGAGCGATACATTAATTCTGAACTTTTTGTTAGAAGAAACTTTTCAATTGATCTTATGGAATTTTTTTTTTATTATTACGGTATTCCCTAATAATAAAAAATGCTTTTCTGTTTCAGAATAATGAGCCTGATGTTCCAGAAATAGATAAAGAGCACACAACAGATCTGCCAACAACTATTGAGATTAATGGAAATGGAAATATAAGTTTTCTTAGCAGTAATAATAATGATGTAAGACATAAAATAATTGTTTAAATAATAACTTTATACTAATTATACGTTTTCTTTTTCAGCTGAAATTTCTTCTTTTGGATTTTTCACGTTTATCATTTATTGATCCTTCAGGAGTAAAGGCATTAGAGTCAATTATAGAAGATTATAAAACTTTAGGATTACAAGTTATTATCAGTGGCTGTAGTGGTAAGTGCAATTTTTGTTTTTATGAGTAATTCACTTTTGGTACATGTTTATAACTTGAAAGAGAATTTTTCGTTCTGCTTAAAATATTTTTAATTTGTGACTTTTTAAAATTTATCAGTCAATGATTAAATATCGTTCCTGAAACAAATACAGTATAATGAGCAACTTTAAAACAGTGACTGTTCATACCAAATTACCTGGGATTGCTTTCAAATTTGTACAAATAATAATAATAACAGAAATTTATTGGAATCTGTATAGATATTTGAATTGTACACACATGGAGAGCTACTATTTTCGTATCATGATAACCTTCTTTGTGAAAATATTTGCTATAACTCTTACAATTTAGCAGTGGTGACGCCAGCACTCCAACAGGGGGTCAGGGTGTGTCCGATGGGGAGGCTGACAATTTAAACGAAATTATTTGAAAGAAAAAAAATCTCTTTCTTCATGTGTCTAAATAAAAATAATAGTTACCTCTTATAAAAAAAACTGAAAGGGCTGGTGTTTTTCCCATCTAAAATATTTTATTTATTTTTCATTTTTTTTTTTGCAAATTTAAACATCTTTATTTGGGAGCAAACTTGATAGCGTGAGCTAAATTTAAATACAGAAAGGTTTTTTTAAGGAAAATTTGCATATTTTAACAGGATAGTGCATGATGCTTTAACATAATTATATTAATATGTATTTACCATATTTGACAATATTCTTTGAAAGTCTTAAAGCCCCTGGGACGACGTTGAAAAGAAAATTTGACCACCTCTGTAATTATCATTGCACGTTAAAAACATTGCACGTTAACATTGCACGTTAAAGAAGAACTGTGTTTATTAAATCTTCCCACAATTAAGTAATAGAATGCGATAGAAGCGAGGCGAAATTTTCCTTTTTCCATCACTGAGAAGTGAGTTTTGAGGGTGAAAAAAGAGCTTTTGTGTCCGATAGACTGTGTCCAACGGGGGTTCACTTGCACCCCCTGACCCCTCCTTAGCGTCACCCCTGCAATTTAGAGGTATTGCAAATATCATTCAGTAGAATAAATGAAATCCTCTCTGTTTTTCACTGAAGTATGAACTGTTCTGTAGATTTCTTCTTTTAATGTTAATTTTTTAAATTTTCTTTCAGTTCCAGTATTACACTCATTACAGCGTTGCAAGTTTTATGAAAAGGTGCCCGAATCAAATGTTTTTCCCAGTGTACATGCAGCAATATTACATTGTCATTTACAAATAGACAGCGATAATAATACTACTCTTTGATTTTAATTTTATAGTCTATTATTTATGTTGTATATTTTTATAGTTTATTATAAATGTATATATTTTGTATAGTAAATAATTCTTTGTTTAAATACTGTAAATTAAGGGCATACTGTACTGTGCAATAAACTTTAACTTAGAAATAATTGTACTTAATATACAGCATGGTACTTAATTTTGAATCTGCATTGTAAAATTGTAAAATTCTGTTAGTTCACTTCATTTTTTTTAAAGACATTTCATTTGTTTTGTTTTTAAGCTTGTGTTTAGAATTTATACAAAATGAAAATACCAGAGTTGTGAAATTGTATTAATGTGCTGCACGATGATATCATGCCATACATTTTAGTAAATTTTTCTTGGCCTTAAAAATAAGTTGTAAATATGCAATATTTTTAGTGTAGAATTATTTTGCTCGATTGCTAAAGGATTGCTGGTCAATCCAGTAAGTAATATCAAAGACACTATCATATCTGTATCATAAATTTATAGTATGGTACTTACGGAAAGTATTAAGAAGTATCTTGCCAAATATTTTGTTGTATACTATATAAGCGTATTTTTGTATTTGTTGTTGAAAATGTGATATTTCCCAAAAAATGTTATTTTGAATAAATAAGATATTTTATGATGTGTATAAAATTCATATTATTTCCCCCAAAGTGAAATAAATAATCTTATGTACAAAACAATACTTCATAACGAATACTTAGACAACCGGCGGTGGTGCAAGAATAATTTTTAATTAAAATAAAAAAATCTGAAAAATAATTTATTTATCCTATATGGGTCTTGTGATGTCTACGAACTCAAACAGCAAAGTGGTCTCGTTGGTTTCAAGCTCTCAATGAATTTTTTTTTTTCGAATGTATCCTGTAACTCTGTAAGCTATATATCCTATGCATTTCAATTGCTATATAAATAGCGTAACATTCAGGATAACTAAACTTTTAAATAATTTATCATTACATTAACGCCTTTTATTTCAAGTGAAGATGGACACAATATCTTGAAGTTCTTTGCTTTATTGCAGTATTTCAGTTCGATATGAGTTCATAATTTTAATATATATAGACTATGTATTTATTGTATCTGTAATTATAACAATGTTATTATTTACAGCATTGAAAATAATTGAGTTACAACATTCTTTAAAGGCATTCAGAAATTTATGCAATAAAAATTATTTTATCAACATCATAATAAATTTCATCCCGAAAATTTAAGTACTTCCATCTTAAGTTATGAAACAGGACAATCAATAACAATATGTTTAAAATCTTTGTACACAGACTCATTACATAAATTACAAAAAGACATAGGGTAATCAAATAATTTTATACCATTGAAATATATTGGACCTTTCAATTGAGTGTGTAGTTTTGCGAGAAGTCTGACAGTATTTATATTCCAATTATAATTTAAATAACTTTCTGTTACTAAATTAAATTTTACATCGCAAACGCTAAAACAATATTATTCACCAAGGATTTATAAAACAACTATTTTTGACAACAACAATTTATTTTCAACATCATAATTCTAGGTTAGTACAGTAAGTCATACATATCAGCATAATATATTACTTACATGCAAATAAATTAAAATAATATATACAAATACACAAAAATATAACTTAATGAGTAATAGTAAGACATTCATTAGAAGAATTTCCACTACTTTTGACGTCAGAGGGTGAAAGCTGTGACGTGATTGGTGGAGAGTAACTGTCGGTTATCATAGTGGTAGGGTCATCCCTAGTGGTCATTATGAGAGGCATGTCTACGCCTGACAGAAATAAGTTGGGTGGTTTTAGAGTTAAACCCAGACCGAACATGGAATTTCTGGAAGGAATAGAAAATTTAAATCAAGTTCAAGTAAAATTGAAGAAACACTTTGCCCAAGAATACCTTCATTTCTTTTATTCAAGCGATATTTTAGAAGGAAGATTAGTCCAGATGCTGTTTAGAACCAGCATCCGGACTAATAAAATATTTTCTTGGGCCGGATGCTTTTTCCAAACTTTTTGAAAAAGTTTTGTATAATTTCATAAAAATTAAATAATAGAGACACACTTTTTTTATCCATTTTTGTGTTTGAATTGCTTAAAATACTTGAGTTGAAACTCAACAGAAGATTTTGGAGATTTTATTCTACGAAAGTGTGAAAAAAGAACTTACAATCTGAGAAAGAAGTTCAGATATTAAAAAAATACATTAATATAATTTTTTTTATTGCATTATTTTTTTTCACAACAGAAAACTATAGATAGGCATCCTGATCCAAGATTTTCTTTTCACATTTGTCGATAACTTATTGAGCAATTTACTTCATAAACGGCAGAAAAGTTGGAGTTTAACAAATAAAAGAATAAATTTATTCTATAATAAAGCACAATATGACGATAAAAACCTTGTTCAATTCTTCTTTTGCACACATTAAGAATCGCAAGCTTAAAAACTGTTATCAAGAATAAATTTATGTTATGAATTACAAGGGAACGAGGAAATTAAAACAAATTAACTTATATTTCAGTAAAAAATTTCGTCAACTTGAAAATCATCAAATCATCTTTGTGTACCTGAATTTTGTTCTTTCATAATCTGCCATTTCTTCATCTGGCGTTTCCACATCTAAAGGGGTTTCAGAATCAGAGTCACTTCCAGTGTCCTTTTTATCATCCTTCTTCGTCCATGGCGGACACACAGGGCGGAAAGCGGACTCTCTGGGCGGAAAATGAATTGATGTTGAAGTATGAAGCAGTGGGGGCGGAGGGCCAAAAGGAAGGAGCGGACGTTTCAACCAAGGAAGGGCGTACGGACTTAATCCCAGGGGTGGAAATGGAAACGGTTTGGACGGGCATGTCGAACCCCACATGTAGTCGAGGTATGGGAGCAGCGAACCGCTACTGGTCGGAATTTTCGGTGCTGAAATCGGGGCCGGAATTTCTGAAGGGAGAAACGGTGACGGTTTGAGAACTGATTCTTTTTTCGGGGAGTGATGTATACGAACGGTATCGCTGTGTTTTCTCGCGTGAGCTGCCAGCATTCTCTTCCGTGTGCCGCCGTTGAACATCGCTTTGACGTCTTCCCATGCGTGCGCTATGTGTTGTGGTGGATCGCCGACGAGCCGCATGTGCCGCCTCCATGAATTAAAATTAGCGGCGTCAGGTTGAATGTACTTCGAATCAGGGAGACGATGAGAATGAAATATAAACTTATTCGGGGAGAAATATAAGTTGCAATAAGAACATCGGATACATTTCGCGCGGGAGGAGTTATATCGCGATGGTAAAAACGCGCCGCGACAGCCCCAAGCGCATTCGTGGCCCACGGAGAACGCAAAATTATCAGGTAACTGCGGAGGTGAGTTGTCGCCGAGAAAACTTTTACAAAGCCGTTCAGCCTCTCTTTTTGTAATCATTCCGCACCGACGTGAAGATACCGGCATTGCACCGGCGCGGCGTAGAATTTCGAGTTGAACCGGCGTACACTGGACACAAGTAATTCCCAAAGCAACTCTACGGTTGTGTATTTCATTATAACTAAAGTCTTTTAATAGAGTATTACTGATCTGAGCTAAACATAAACGTTCGCCGCCATCAATAACTAAAGATACTATTGGGACACCGTACAGGAGAACTGTGCCGACCTGAAAATAAGAAAACGACATAGTAAGTTATGAATATTTGGCATATTTACAGTTATCAACAATGTTAAAACATTTTCGTAAACTGTATTAACAATGTTTTTGAGATTTCTCCCCGAGGATAGGAATAATTATTATGTTGAAATATTCAGTTTCGAAAGCAACAAATGTTATAGACTCTGTAGTCTCTGTTATAGAATGGATATAATTATTTGACACTTCTCGGGGACATTATGAGAGAAATATTTATTGAGAAAAGGAGAAAAGTTGCAGTGAAAGCCGATGAAAGGAGGGCTGTTTTTTTATCACAAATAATTAGAAATAAAATTGGAAATTTAGTTTAGAACCGTAATATACGGTTGATGTAATGAGAATGTAACAATCAAAATTTAACATCTCTATAGTACTAATAAAATGTTTCGAAATCAATTTAACGATTGATTCATAATAAAAATGAAAAAGTTTCACAATTATAATCTACACAGAAGAAAATAAATAATAATAATAAATGAATCCAACCATTATTTACAATTAGAAATTCCAGACAAAATTGACCAACCTATTAAAACTAAAGTACCACTCTTATATAATAACCAGCACACAAAAAACTCACTTGATTCGGCTTGAGCGTTTTCTCTTCAGCTAACCCTGTTTGTGGGTGACCCTGGGGACTTTGGGGCAGTCCTGTGACATTGGGTATGACACTGGGAGGGGGAGAATGAAGTGATCTTGACGTCATTACTTCTACGAGGGTTCTGCAAAAGGAATGAGTTCGTTATGTTTAAGTGGGGGAACGAGAAAGAGAGGAGGAAATTGAGTCTAGGTTTGTAGGTCAGGCGAATTAACGATGTATCTTAAATCAGGCAGAGTCTCGGATTTCTACACGTTTTTACATAAAATGGACCTCCCTTTCATTTTTTTTTATGAATTTCGAAATCTTGGAGGAAAGAAAATTTGCTTAAGAAAAGAGGATCCAGACCGATTTAGGATACACTTTTAAAGTAGATTTGCTGAATGATTTTGGTTTATTCGTAAGATTTAATTGTTGTATACTTTGAAATTTTGTGAATGTCGCATTCTCGAGAAATGTGTTGTTTAAATAATTATTGTCTAACACAAAATTTAAGTTATTTGTATATACTATTTTCTTCATTATATTACGAATACCAAACACGTTTTCTTCCATGTTCGTAATGAAAAAAATAGTATTTTGGCTTTTCCTGTATATTTAAAATGTATTTAATAAAATACCTAATTGCAAAGCTTGAAGTTTCTAGATTTTTCTAAGAATCGTCCGCTGCTTTGAATTTGCAGGAACCTCGAATTCAAAACTACGATTATATTCAAATCAGTTCCAACCGAGGGGTTGCGCACTCCCGCAGTACGGTGTACACCTAAGTCTGCAGTACGCCCGCATTACACCCGCTTTACGGTCAAATTACACCGCAGTACGACCGCATTACACCCGCAGTACCGCAGTACAGTGTACACATTTTTTGGTAGTGCGCAGCCCCTCGGTTCCAACATTACTCTATAAAAAAACTTTACTTACTTTCACGCCTTTATTACACTTTCTAAAATTCGTTTTCATTGTTTAAGATATTTCTCTGATGTGAATTTACGACCAGCAACAAAGCTTTACATCAAATAATTATATTCAGCCAACTGCGCAATTATTATACAATTACACAAAAGCCTTCTGAAATTATATTTGAACAAACCAGTGATTTAGTGAAATGTATTTATTTATTCTAACTAATTAATTGGATTTAAAAGCTGCTTTTCTATTCGTTGATTATTATTGTTGTATACAGTGTATTCAAAACGGATTAACGAATGAATAATTAAGGTTGTCAATTCACAAATTTTGTTATGGTACCATGACTTCGTGATATATAATACCCGAAAGAAAGTGGTAGTTTTAAATCCCACGATAATAGATTTGGATTATTTTTGGAGTCAATAACTTCGTTTTTTTATAGAATTTAAATAAAAAGAAAATATGTTAGATTTACCTTGTAGAACCGATTGTTATAATAATGCTTATATTTGTAATTGAATTTCTAAGTTAAGATATCTGTTGTGTGATCTATCCTTTCATATAATTAATGTACAGGGTGGCTCAAAAAACAATCCCCCAATGTTTCAATGCCAATTGTTCGTGATGTACTGACGATATAAATTTGAAAAGAAAACTAAATGAAAGTTCACTCAATTATCTATCGATACATACATATTAATATGTGATATCTACAATTGTAGCTGAGCTACAGCATTTTCCCCAAAACCTTACGTAAAAAAGTTGGAAAAAATGTTTACTGCTCAAATTTCGTTTTTTTTTTGTTGTTTCATTTTTTTTTTTTTTTTAGAATTAATTTTTTTTAAACATATATACCATGAGGGTTAATAATGAGAAGAATCAACAAAATTAAAATATATCATTCTTATAACTGTGAGATAATCTATTATTGAGAAATTACCGAATTACATTTACCTATCGTTCATCAATGCTCAGGCACTTTGTACAGATATTACTTGATTTGCCTATTATTTTATGGAGCAGTATTTAAGATCTAAATTATTTTTTTCATAACTTGCAAAGGATTATAAAGTAAAGGAACATTTCATATAGGTGATATGTTTCATAAATATATTAAAAAGAAAGTTTTAGTAATTTGCAATATTTTTCATGCACGCTACTTTTTTTCATGTAAGGTTTTGGGGAAAAGGCTATTGTACTATTGAAATTAAACATCCATTGAAGCAAAATATTTATTATGAATTGAAATATATCAATATAATTTGCTATCACAACATTCCCTTCTCGATTCAATTTTGCATGCACAAACATCCTGACAACTTTGGGAACCTTTGACAGTTTAACCGCAAAATATGACATCCCTCTAAAATCATAATACTGTATTCAATCTCCATAATATTCACAAATGAATGCACAGTAACTATATAATTATGCTTTGTATATACAGATAAATACTATATCCTATAATAAAAGCATGGTTACATGAGCATATAATAATAATATGACGATGTATTTATATAATACTAGTTGATTTTCTGTTGTTAATTGTATTTGCACATAATGAATGTTGGTTAATTCTGCTTAATCGCTATTGGTTGGAAATTTCAAAGCCATCATTTATTGTCTGTAATGGTTAAAGAACAGGGATTTAAAATATAATCAATGATGAGGCGAAATAAACAAAAAAATACTACAATAAGAGAGTTAAAGGGTTACTTGCAGATAATGAATTTCCGGTTTTCTGTGAATTTCTTGTACCTTACATTATTAAAAAAAATATTAAGAGAAGTTTGACATTTTTTGACCAAACGGATCAAAAGATATTTTCATTTATAGAAGTTGATATAAGTTCTATAAGGTAGCACAAATCGAGTATCCTATCTTCACTATGTTGCAAATATATGCAAATTAGTCACTGAAAAGCACATATCAGAGCATGTCTATGAAGAAGTAGCAAAACAGACTTAACAATAATGCAAATGAATCATTTTATTCACATAACAGTAGTTTTCTCATTTTCGGCCACGCTTACTCCGCTACCTTACAGCTTATTTTACCGCATTTCCTAAGCATTCCTTCGATTTTTGAGAGGTAAGAAAAATAATATGAGTTATTTATAATTATCAAGAAGACTAATATTATTTTATAATATCAGAAAAGTCAATTTAGCTGCAAAGTAATTCTTTGATAGATCTTCGAACATTCAGTATTTTGAATAAGGGTGAGCTAGTCGGCGTAACATATCAAACGAAATGTCAGTCCAGTTTTTCATTGTGTTTGAAGTGGTTTAATCCATAATTTGATGCTAAATTAATAAGAATTACTATAAAGCGGTGTTTCAGAATGATCGCAACACGTAAATAATTATTTCTGGAACGATCCATTTAGAATATTGGTGTAAATTATAAAGTTATCACAGTAAAAAATCCTGAATTTTTAAATGATGTTCTCAGCAACTTTATTGTAAGAAAAACGTAGAAAAGCTACAATGTAGAATCAAACATGAGGTCATAATTTTTGTTTTAATTTTAATTTTTGTTATTAGTAAGCCAAGAAAGAGATATTTACAGCTGCACATTTTTAGGCAAACTATTTCTTCGTTTATTCAACCTTTTTATTATTATTAGGGAGGATCATAATGGTAACCAGGTAACCGGCAAAACAAACTCCAACTTATACAATTAACAATTATATTATCATATTGTAAAATCTCTTCAAAACGTTTTACCAGAATTTTCATGTAACTATTACACAAACGAAAAGTAATTTTAGATTTTACACTGTCAGCATTAAACTAACTTTCTCCACATTCACACAATAATTCAAATCTCACATTCCCTTCTGACTTCATTATTAAATAATCCAAAATTAACCATGCACTATGTTATTACTAATTAAAACACAACCAGAATTCAACTATGGTGTCTACCCTTCGTGTAATGTAGTTATCAAGTAAATCAAAACTCTTATTCAGTATTCAATGTTGAAAATAAATTGAAGGCAGAATTATTCAATAAGATGGAGAAGTCTCGAGGGAAATGAGGAAATTAAGCGCGTCAAGTTTACAGAAGTAAATATCGGGAGTTCCTCTCGAAATGATACAAACCATAAACGAACGAGCGGAAGACAGTTTGATTCTCTTTCGCGCCTTTTTCTAGCTCGATCGTGATAACAGCGCCGACTGGTGAAATCATATGCAAACTGTCATTTTGATTTGAGTTTTTACGGAAGAAACATCAGCTGTGGGAAAATTGTAAGAACCATAATTCGCACTAATTTGCTTGAAAACAAGCTCATTTTGTTTTTAAGTATTTACGGGTTGTTTTAATACGAGGAGCGCTGGTTCGAATTAGGTCTACTACCATTTTTCCCAAGTAGGGTCTACAATGAACTGAATATAACAGCTGTGCTACGGTAAGCCTATGTGACTTGGTTTGATCTTGAACTTTGATTAATTATTCAGTTTTTGTCTTATTTTGAACTCCTGGGATGTCAATTTTACGATTTCCAGTGTCTGATATGAAAAATCTTGAACCTTCTTTTATTTTACACTCGTTTTCTGAAGGATTCAAATTACGCTCCCAAAATGAAATAGTTCCATGATACTCAGGTAGATGTCTCTCGAGTGGAAATTGAAAACAAAGTTTTAGAGCGTAATTTCTGAATAAGACTGACTTCTCACTCGCTAGTCTTTGGATACAAAGATACCTTTTGAATAATCAAAACGTCCCTGTGCAAACGAATAAGAATTTAAAAATTGGCAATCACATTAAAATATGAAATAAAATAAAAATACGGTAATTTTCATTAAATTATTTTACGAGTAAGGAAACCAAAATTAATAAATTATGATTTAAATGAAAAAGAAATAGAGCAGATACAAATAGTAACTGAATAGTTTAAAAAAAAAATCTATTGGCAAATGGTATACTTTTCATGTAATAATACAATTTCCTTTTTCAGAAGTATGACTTAATTCACTTAATATTATGTGAATAGAGTGACTGCTAATAATATTATCAACATTATTATAAATTAATATATTTATACGAACAAATACATATTAAAATTCGATAAGCAAACGTTACAATAAAACTAAATTGAATCGCAATTTCTTGATTCCTTTCTCAAATAAATATAATTTTATACATTCTGATCCCCTTATTCCAACATCCGTCTTGTATATTTGATTCCTTTCTGTTGTATTCAAATAATAATGCACATTATTATTATTATTATTATCATTTCTCTCCTCCGTTATATAATATTATCACTGGTGGTGCTTATTATTCATGTAATTATCCATAAAGCGAGGAAAGGCAATGAGCATTCATCATTCAATTTTGTTGCTTTCATGTCAATAAAGACGGGGCTACTATACTCTAGCAAGTCAATGCACGCTTTGGGTGTTGAAATATACAGTTGTATAGGAATTGCTTCTCAGTTATAAGTTGATTTTGTGGCAGATATACTAATACTGTTTTGTGTGGGTGTAAAGAATCGTAAAGTGGCAGTAAATTTATTTTAATGAATTAGACTTATTTAGTTTTATTTTAATTTTATATAAGCTAAAATGAAATCCGTAGATAGAGCTGTATTCACTTTTATTAATCAGCTTAAATATTCATCCCAAACTTGTCACGTAGAATTTTTGGGGTATGGATCCAGCATGCTTTCTTCACCACGATACATCAATCAGAGATGGTGTGTGGTCAGTACTATACTCCTGTTGGTATTTACCCCCACGGGTTTTCATCACTGGTATACCCATTTGGAACCCCAATAGTTCTGCAGAAATTTATCAGCGTTTATATAATTTTGGAACCTTTCGGGATCGAACCTGGCATCTCTTGTGCCACAGTTTAATGCCTAACCATTATACCACAACGAAATAATAATTATATATATATACTCTGTTCATTAACGTTTACGCAATACGGCATCAGTTTCAGAAAGGTCTTAGTTTATCTAAGATGTCTTTTAACCAATAAAAAAGATTTAAAGAACCCTACTGGTGTTAAATTACAGATGTACGTTTTGGCGGCCATGTTGCCATATGAAGCTATTTATATACTCAGACTGACCAGAATGACCACTCTGAAATAATACAGGCTGTAGTGGCATCATTGCATCTTGTTTAAAGTGTGACAGAAGGGTCAGCGAAGTTCCGAACGAAATAGATCCCTGGGTAAATAGGGGCGTTTCAAAGACAAGCTGCATTGCGTATAAACGTGGCTGAATGAAGTTATACAAAAACATAACGTATTCTCAACATCTTAAAAAACATCCATAGTAACAAAATCTTAAAAACAAGAAAACTATAAAAAAAACTATTAAAACACGCCTATTTAAGTATATCTGCACACTCAATAGTAATGTATAGAACCCCCGCCCCTCATTATAATTCTAACCAAACAAAAGCTGAAACAAAAAGCCTCGCTAACTAAAATATCCACAAAAAAAACTTTTTTCACTTTCCATATTAATAACCATAAACTCAGTATAATAAAGCTCTCTATCATTATATGAAAAGGCTCTCTGTATAATAATATAAAACCGTATTATCTATAGACTACTAAGTCCTCCACAAAATGTACCCGGATTGTGAATATCATTAATGTAATGGCAATAAAGCAGATTAGTTAAAATCACACTATAGACAGTAATATATATATTGAAATGAGAGAAGCTGTAACGTATTAATAACATAATCTCTTTACGTTAATTGCTTCGTAGCTGTGTTTCCCTATATTATACAAACTGTAATAATAATCGTGCAAATAAAACAGCGAAGCGAATACAAAAGCGGAATGCCGATAATTTGATAATGCGATGTTGATATTAATTGGAATTTCGAATAATTATTACGGCGGAGTTTTCTTAATGCGGTTTTTTAATTACTTTTTCATGGGTTCTTGCGTTTTGGTGATTAAGTTTGGAGTTTTTTTTTTTTTTGCGTTGGTTGAGTGAGAGAAGAATTAAATTTTAATTAAGTTTCCTTTTTTGCGTTTTATTAAAATAAAGTTTTGGTTTGTATGAATACGTTTACTCGGAAAGAAACAAGTTTGACTAATGTGATGATAATTGTAATGATGTGCCTGTCGTTACATTTACTTACTTTCAATTTCTACTAATTAAATTTATCGCTGAAGTTGTTTAATTTTATTTATCAAATATTAGTTATTCGTATTTACTTTCAAAATCCGAAAAAGCAATCACTTCTTACTTAAAAAAATAAATATTGTAAGGCATAATAATAGGAAATACAATAATCTAGCAATATTTTATAGTATTGGTATTTATTAATTAAAAGCCCTGAATTGTGATTTTTTTCTAAATCCGAAAGTATGTCGTAAGGCTTACCATTCGTTTAAACTATGCTTTGACGCAACAACACAAAGTATTATTTCAATGAATTTATTGTTTCTACTAGCACAGATTGTTTATTAGGAAACATAATAAAAAAAACTAAAAGTAAATGAGCTATAAACCAAGCCTGAAAACCGAACGAGCAGTAAGTTATTATATTGTCCGTAGAGCAGGTTGCAAATTCAACAGAAATATCGGACCTTACTATTTCAACTTTACAGTCTTAAATATAATTTATTTTTCAATAACTACGCCATTTTTGTATAAATATTTCAGCTTGTTAACAGATGTTCACGAATGGCAATAAAAAACAATAAAGAAATTCAATTTGATCTGTGGTTAACCAGCTTATTGTACCAAATTGAAACCCTCTTCAAATAAAATCTCCAAATCCGATACTTATCGAAAATGATACCCCTTCTACCCTCCCTTTTAAGAGGCCAGAAGATTTTTTATCAAGTGGCTTATAAAAAAAGCGAAACAAATACTGTATAATTCTTTTTCTAATATGGAAATTACATGCTGCATTTAACCAAAACCACTTGAAAATTAATTAAATTTCAATGTGATGATAGTTTTATCCTTGGAGGGTAGATATCCTAAGCGGATCAGTCAGCAGAATATTGCGTACTTCGCAGGGGCAGAGGAAAAGAAGTTTACAGAGACTGATGTGGACATATTATCATTAGTTTTGTTTCAAATTTACATTTTCTTGTTAGGAGAAAGCGACTTTTCTTATTTCAAGTTAATATATTTAAGAATTAAATTAAGTGCACTGAATATAAAATTAAATCTGATCTTTTTATTAAATTGTAATGTGAGGGATTTCATAAATGAAACAGCTATAAATATTTGGTTTTTGTACAATAACAAATTTCAGTAATATTTTTTAATTGTAGAATGACAATTGTATTTATCAAAGGCGTAAATTCGGGGAGAGATACCCTTTCCCCGACCCCCATTATTTTGAGAAACATAAAATTTGCCAGTTTTTGACAGAGAAATTTAAATTTGACACTGTAAATTTCAGAAAATTTCCTCGCTAGCGCCAACGCCAAAACTTTTCGTCTATGTATTTTCTGTTTCTCCCAATTAAAACGTGGAATTACGCCAGTGATACTTATTATATATTATTACAGTTTTTTTATTTTATTAATCAGTTCGCTTTATAAGTTTGTTGTCTTTACATCAATTTAATCACATAATGTAGAAATTTCTAAGGAAGCTTATTGTTCCGGAAATAGAAGTAATTTCAATTAATTAAATCCGATTGCTTATAGAGTAATCGGATGTTATGAATATGAGGAAAATGATAAAAGTAATATTATTCTGAATGAATTAAACCTTACCATTAATCGAATGTAGTTTTGTTAAAATGTTCTATTTCACAACGGCGGAAAATGAAGAATTTTTCTTTTAAATAACTGCAGATCTTACTAGAACTCCAATAAAACAAACGAAACATACTTTTCAATTAAATTCTCAAGAAATACGGATTAATCTATATCAAAATTAATATGAATATCAAATGATATTGAGTTACATGGAATTTTCGAGGAGTTTAGGAATATTAGGATAAAACAGTTGGATTTTTATTACACTTTACACCAACAATTGGAGAAATGCCTTCTATCTATAGGAAGACTGATAAGGGCGAGGGGGTATAATCCAAATTCCGGTGTACAACTTTTTCCCGAAGTCCGGTGTATGCACAAAAATTTGCAGTGAATGCCTACTCGGATAAGAGACGAAGAGGTATGGAACCGGTTTCAAGTTAGAAGGTCTCATTAGGCACCATATCACCCCAAGATTTCAATAGAGTTTTGTAAGCTAGAATTTTCCTGTTTGAAATCCACTGATTACCTCTAGTGACATAAATAAATATATATCACAATATTACAAATGAAATGCTTGGAAATAGAAATAGCAGTGAATAAAATGGATTTTACATCATGCAAAACAATTATTGTTCTAAATAATATGTGGACAATCTTGATGATACCTTATAGATCGAACTGCTTGATTAAAACATGTATTCTTTTCAAAGGTATTCAAAGTGTGTTTTACTTCACTGGTTATCCTCGAATCCTCTATAGTATTCAGTGAAATTAAAATAACATTGGTACAGTATTAATATTATGATCTGCAAACTTTCTTAAGATTTAAGAATATCATTTTAATATTCTTTCAATTCAACAAAATTTAAATGGAATTGATAATGTTATTGAAAGGGAATGCTTCAGTAGCGATTTGTTAAACGTATTCTCACACCTACTGTTACAGTTTTCAGAAACAGTAATAAAAGCTTGTTTCACACCTCTTCATATAAAATGACCTCAAGAAAAATAAAATAGTAAAACAACACTAACGTAATTTGTATCTTATATCAGTCAAGGGTCCGGTTTCTTATAGGAGGTTTTTGTGTCGCATCCCTTTTAATTTTGTATCTTGGAGCACTACGAATCCCAGAGTGTTGAGACCTCTGAATGATTTAGTTCACAGATATCACAACTTAAGTATCCTTATTTCTGTTGCCTTGTAACCATTGATACAAATTATAATTGTTTTTTTCTTCTTAACAAAACCAGGACTACAATTTTTGTTTTATATGAAAAATCAAATAAAAAAATTTACACGTTTTTACTTTTATTTTTCAAATAAGTAAAAATCTTAGAAAAGGTGGCAAAAAAAAAAGAGTTATATTCCACTGATAATTCAGTCAGGGCAGGTCAGAAATGTGGAGTTGCATACGGGTTTTACTTTTTAATCACATAAGAATGCATGGGGAAAATTGGTTTTATCAGGAACTCAACTCCACATTTCTGGTCAGGCCGCACTGTAATATTGAAAACGATTGAAATTGAAAAAAAATTGTTAAATGGAATTGAAAATGAATATTTAAAAGCAAAATTAAGCTTAAATACACAGAAATTATAATAAATTAATTCATATAACTTCTTCAAAAACAATGTTTGCCCAATTCGCTAAACTGCTCTCCCAAAAAACACAAAAATTACGAAAAACACTGAAAACTTACCGTCTGAGAAATTCCTTTTGAAAACGCTGAGCGCTAAACTATGAAAAGCCTATCCATTCTGAACGAAATTGAACAATTGAACCGTATGATATTCCTAATCCAACATGACAATTGGGAGGAGTCAATTCAACCCACGTGACTTTAGTAACCAATCAGTAGCGAGTTGATCGTTGCATTAAGTAATAGATGATGTTTTGCGCAAACGTTGAAAGGCAGGGACTCCAGTAATAGGAATGTGATCGGCTCTTTTCTGGTGTTTGCTGTCTATTATCATTTCGAGAATTGTTTTATCAATATTTCGATGAAAATAAAGAAATATAAGTTAATTGTATTTGATAGCGTTCCTTTAAAATGAAATTTAGTTTGAGACATCATTTTCAGATTTAAAGGGACTAGACAGCCATTTTTCTACTTTTTGAGTTCTGTTAACAGTATTTTTTATTAATTTTTTTGATGATATTTGAAAAAGGAATGAACAAAATCGGTACAGTCATTTTGGAGGTACGCCCACCTGAAGTTCACAGATAAGCATCTGAGTTACCTGTGAACCTCATTTTCAAAAAATTTCGGAGCTTATAACTTGTGAACCATAAGTCAGAATTTGATCATTCTTTTTTTAAAAGTCTTTAAATAAATTTATTTATTTAATAAAAGCTATTTGGTTGCTGTGACGGTATGAAATGCTGAGATCCAAAAATTCACTTCACAGGTAACTCCATGCTGGTTTTTACAAATCACAATTTCTCATGAACGGAAAATAGCAGAGGATGATCATTTTTATACCAAAAATAATAATAAAAAAATAATACTATCAGTATAATAAAATTAAAGGAAATCTATTTCGCTTCCCAGTTCCTTTAATTAATTTTAAAATTAATATTATTAAGAACAGCAAAGTAATAATAGAAAAACTATTATGCTTGTTGTCGAGGTAAATGAAACTCAACATTGCTCATTTTTAATTTTAAAAGAGAAATTTATATTTATTGAATAATATATCAATATTTAAACAGGTTTATTAGTTTACATGAAAATATTTACACACATTGAAAGAAGATAGTGTTTCTGAGGCTAGAAGTTTCTTGCATAATGTTTTGGTAATAAAATACGGTCTTAAAATTTATTTTTCTGTCCTCTGTTTATTTGTCCTTATATTTGTACTTGATAAAGTCTAAAGTTTGCTAGTTGAAAATTTGAGAAATTATACCTATTTTTGGAAGTTTAAGACCGTATTTTATTACCAAAACA
>JAQIWE010000972.1:0-17947 GCA_034698565.1 Campodea plusiochaeta
TTTTTTTTTTTTTACGTTTACGTTTAATTCATTCGTTTAAACGTTTAGCAATTTTATCCGTTTACAACAGCTCTAATAAAAACAGATGAATATTGAAATAATTTTTTAAAGAAAATTTTATCTTAGGCCTAGTTCACATTTTACGACATTTTTCGATAATTATTAACAGTTGATTAAATTACTCAACTCGAAACTCGACTCGAATTTTCATCTTACAAATACCCGACTCAAACTCGGCTCAGAATTTTTTCACAAACTCGAACTTGGCTCAAATTTTTTTGGGTACAAATATTAAACTCGAATGTAAAATCACTAACTTGCACACCCCTACTAGACCCTCTTTAATTTCACTACTCTAGAACTAAAAACAAGTGAGAATTTTAAACCTTCATATAGTCTTTATTTTTTACTACAAAATTATTTTACATATGCAACTTTTACATTGTTACTTTTACTATTATCATGATTCAAAATACGAAAATTATCATTTCCTCAAGTTTAAGTTTACATATAAATTAATGTTACTCTGGAAAACATTATTGCATGACTTCTAGCCTACACAAAGTACTTCAAGAATTAATTTCAATGAATTTCTTCAAATAAAATAGCAAAATTAAATAATTGGACTTGACCACAAATCATTTTAAGTGAAAAAAATAATGCTACTTGACCAATTTTAATCTTGACAAGCTTAGGAACACTTACTTCAGCTGAATTTCCAATTGTTAAAAGTTAGATCTACATAAATTTAATTTCTACAGTACACATACTTTTTTTGTAATAACTTCAAACTCACATAAAACTTTCTTAACCCTACTAATTATGAAAAAAAAAAATTATACCTGAGTTGCAAATAGATGTCCAAATGCTTTCATGAAGTCTTCATGAGAGAGAGGTTCTAATGTTGAATTTCTTTCATAAACTGAATCTAATGTGACCTTTGAACGTATTTCATCTTCTCGTTTCAACATGAGATTGCTCGCCTGAAATATTAGTCAATAAGTCGACATTGTTGAAAATAAAAGATATATCGCTAACACAATTTCCTTAAAAGGAAACTTAAAAAGTTATGGTGTGGATTGGTGTGATGGTGTCCATACATTCTGCCTGCTTTTTAAAAATCTTGATAATTTGTGAGTTTCCTCATTTACAAAGTACAGTAATTTTTTTCTTACTCACTTAAACTATGGAGACTACTAAAACATGGTACATATATATATATATATATATATAATTGTATATATATATTTATATACAGGGTGACCAAAATAATGGAGTGGGATTTTACAGGTTCTTAGGGGCGTATAATACAATAAAATGATATACTGTCAATGTAGATTGGTTGGTTATGTTGTAAACTACAATGTACATTGAGTTATATTAATATATTTTACGTATTTATTTTTTCCATGATATTAAACAAACAAAACTCAATTTCAACCTTGCATAAAGTGGAAGAACGAAAATAATGTTATTCTTTATCTGCTCAATGCTCGACTCCAAATATTATTTAAAATAATTAAATGGTACAGATGACTTGGTCATGAAGATAACTGTTCCTCAAGGGGGTGGAAGTGCATTATTAATTTTTAAAAGACCCCCAAAAACGTAAAACGCATATTACTCGAAATTTGACTGTTTCAGTGAGAAAAATCGCTACAGAAAACAAAATAAGTATCCAATCAGTTTGGATGAATTTGTCAGACTGAAAATACAACCAGAAAAAATTCGCCGGGCCGCAGGTCATCGCATATATATATATACTGTATATATATATGCGATGACCTGTGGCCCGGCGGATTTTTGGGAGTCTTTTAAAAATTAATAATGAATAATGAAATTAATAATGAAATAATGAAAATTAATAATAAATTTTAAAAATTAATTAATAATTAACATTAAACAACAGCATAAATTACCTTGGCCTTCTTACTCTTCTCAAATGCATCTCCAAAATTGACAGTGTTAAATCTTCTTTTCTTCCGTGCTGAGGCTAATGGTGAACTTTCTATATCATCATGCTGCGATGAACTATTAAGTTCCAATAATGGAATATGATCAACTGGTAAAGGGAAGACTCTATCTTCAGCATCCTTTTCTGAATTACTTCAAAAAGAAAAGAAAATATTATTTTACTTGTTATTCAATGTACAGGTACAATAATTATTCAACACAAGTTACTAATTCTTCAAAGTAGACTTCATTACAAATATACAGTCTCATTATTCCTTTCAATTAATACGACAGAAAAAAAAGAACTAAGGATGAAAGTTATGAACCTAAACCATAAAAATTATGGGTACTTAAAAAAAACTAGTAAAGTTGAGTTTGACTTCTAAAGCTTCTTTTTTTATGGAAAATGTGTGTACAAATTTAATTAATATTGGTTTGACTATTTTTAAGATTGCACTGATTTATAGTAACTGAGAATTTCTAACCGAGCTGAATGCTTTTAGTCAAATAATTATACTTGTAATTTTAAAAGTAGAAATACTATCCAAAACTGCTATTAAACAAAATGATTTAATAAGAACCAACTATTACAGGCAGCAAAATATGCATGTATTTAGTCATTGATCTTAGGAAATTTATAAAAGGAAATTTTTTATTTAAAAAAAATATTAGAGCACGCATTTTCAAATAAATGTGAAACTTTGTTACTTACGGTATTGGAGAAGTGGAATATAAATCTGGAACCTGTGAACCATCACCACTCTCAGATGAAAAATCTGATTCATAATCCTGAAAACAAACAATACAATATCATTATAAACTATCTTATTTACTAATAATATATCATTATTCTACTTATATAATTATAGCTAAATATAAATAAAGTAAATTTTACATCTTATTATAGCATAACGTAGAAATCTGAAAAAAAATATGATTAAATCATTTAAACGTGCTCCTGAAAGTATATTACATGCATAGAATATATTGATACTCAATCAACATATAATTAAAGAACAAGCTTTTTAAATATACTTTTAAAAAGACAAGTATACTTTTATTCACCATATCTTTGTGTCCAGGTTGCATGGAAAAGAAAGGAAAAAATATATTAATATTTTAATAACTCAATAAGTAAGATCTTTTCCTATTGTAACTGTTATGGGAAAGAGATTGCTATATATTCTTCATTTTGATATCACTTTCTTGTGTTGGATATTATGCATAGCACTTTGTTTTTAAATGTAAATAAATCAAAATAGGATAATACATAATTATAAAAGACAGGAGTTATTACTAGTGTTTACTATATCTATAGTTCGTCATAAAGTACATGTAATATAGTTAACCAATCATCATAACTCCTTGGTTATAAACATTTTATTGCAAATATTGAAACATAATAATAAACTTAAAAAGAACTATTAATTTGAAGAAATTTGTTATATGAATGATAAATATATTAGACTGAAAGTTTACTGATTACAGGGCACCTAATTAACTATTTAGCAACATTGAATGTAAATAATCATGAATAAAAAAAATCAGCGATCTAGCCTCCCTTGTTTAAAAATATTTTTCTTTAGATGTTTTCAATTCACTGGATTTTTCAGTTTCATATGAAAATTTATAATACAACAAATGCATCATTAATTAATAAATTTGGAATTTAATACATCTGTTCATCCCTGTAGTTGTTATGCAGCTATTCCATCATTTTACACATCTGTTACAAAATATAACAAGCGAACTATTTGAATGAGATGCAAATAGCAAAATTCATATCTATTACACAAAACTAAGACTCAGAGTTAAATAAATTCAACATATTATGGGGATATATAAAGATAGTACATTTGAAATTACCTTTGTTTTTTTGACCTTCCCACTATTGATGGTATCATGTAATATCTCTATTTTATCTGAACATGCTACTGTTACCCCACCATCACTTCTAATTGGCTGAACAACAATGAATCTGTTTCCATCAGTTGTATCTATAACTTCATTACTGTTTGGTAATTTATACTCATCAGATGGACTAGCAAAGTTGTCACCAGATCCTCCAGTAATATTCTTATTCTTCCTATGTTTTTTATCAGTTGGTGAATCATTAAAATCATCACCTCTATCATCAACTTTCTGTTTACAAGGAATCTGGAATATATTCACACGTACTCATATAATTATGGATCATATATTATTGCTTTATTTCAATATTAACTCCTTCAGACAATCATTATTTTTATAGAAACTTTCAACATCATTAATTTGGAACCAATGTCAATGATGTATAAATGTTTTTACAATTTGATGACTTATTCTTCTCAAATATTTATTTCATACTGTACTTATCTTTGGAATATTATTATCAATAATAATATACTGCTGCAATATACTAGCTGGTACAGAAACTAGTATTGATACAGGTTGGTATCTTTTAAGAAGAAATTCAATTTCAAATTGCTAAAAAAAATATTCTATGTATCCAAATGAAAGTTTTTGAATCATAATTTTTGGCATTCTTTTAATTGCTGGTATACTGCATTTTAAATTGAAAATATTTTAAAATTTAATTGACATTGGTGTAGGTATCCTAAATCCAGTATTTAATTTCAGTACTATCGATCTCTACTTCAGTATTATCTGTCATAACAAAGAAAATGACAGTTGCCATTACGTATTGCCAAAAAGACAATATATGATTTATGTCTGCCACTTGGATTTCATACAATTTCTGCAACACTCAAAGCTGTCGTAGAAGGTTTAGAGAATAAATTACCACTTCTATTGAAAAAACACAATATAGGTCTACTTCTGTACTACTTGTGAAGAGAAAATTTGAGTAAAAATTGAAAGCATGGATTTACAGTTAGATTTACTAGGCCCTACATGATAAAAAGTTTTTTTAACAACTTAAAATTTTAAATAATAATATATCATCATTTCGTTTATTAAACCACGTACCATATCTTTTTTCACGCCAGATGAAAAACCTCGTAACTGCACTTTTTCCAAAGTGAGAGAAAATGTGGAACAATATGTCCCATCAATTGCTCACATCATGACAAAAACTTTTAATTTTTCAGTCAATAATAAGCTTGAAAAATGACTTTCTAACACTGCATTCCTAATTTTGACGTATGAAAATAGGCTGCAGTTTTTCGTTATCCTCAAAATATTTTCAAATGCAGACACAAGGTTTTGTTATTGACATAATTTAATATAGGAGGATTTGTAACCGGTTGACAAAATATACATAGGGGTAAATGGATTGTGGGCAGTAAAAACATTAGATGTAATAACTCTACTGTATGCAAATATGAAATTTATTGTAAAGAGTAATAGCCTTACCTGCAGGGTATTTGCAACAATTCCTGGTGACATGAATGAGCATCTAGTACTAGGATCTTGTTTTTGTTGTACATCACTATTATCAGATGGATCATGCTGTTTCTGAATGTTATCTATATAACCACAATCATTTTCATTGTTATTACTACTCCCACTACTAGCAGATGACTGATCTAAACTGAGAATGTAATTTACAACATCACTACTCACACAACTATTATCACTCTTCCTACTACTATTACTACATGTATTAACATTATCCAATTTACGTTTCTTAGGTGATATCTTAAACAACACATCGCCATCACAATCATCACCCTCCTGAAACATAAAACAATTTTATTACTCATTATTTAACTCTGCATGTAATAATAAATGTTCACTATGTTTACATGAAGAAAATAAATCCGCATTTCCGATTTAAGAGCACATTTAAACGAAGTTTAGAACAGTAAAATGACAGCACTAGAATTTAAGTGTGCATTTGCTACCTTCATGTACACGTAGTGATTATCTTCAGCTTTACAAAACCCTACAATTTATTATTGAGGCATCTCATAAATAATCAAACCAAAGTGTCTCAGACTAACTTATTTTTTCACTCTTAAAGCCAAATATCTGATGAAAAATAACAACAAAATTTGTGATCATACTTTTACATGTGTCGATTAAAAGTATACTGCAGTAAGATATCTTCATGTAGGTTAAATCAATATTGTCTCATACAGACAATATCGTAAAATAATCTATTTAAAGTGCAAGTATCCAAGCAAAGTAAATCTGTGCAAATTAATTCATGAATCTATTTTAGTAATCACACTGAATTTATTGATCACAACTACAGGCTGCTTAATGAAATTATTAAGGAAGTCAAAGACTGTCAAATCTCACATAACTAATGTAAATATAAAATGGAAATACACTGCCCCGAATATTAGAGGAATTTAGGCGGCACAGTAGGGTGGTTTAGACCCATTGATAGGTGTGAGGGCGTAGGATGTCTGACGAGACCTGGTAGGTCGAAACCATGGTTTGACTGCGGTCACATGCCTGCCCATTCCGTGCCATCTGGTCAAGTCAGCCCCTCATTTGTGGGTATCAATGGGTCTCAACCACCCGACTGTTGCGCCTAAATTCCTCTAATATTCAGTGCAATATATTTCCATTTGATATTTACATTAATTATGTGAGATTTCCCAGCCTTTGACTTCCTTAGCAATTTAATAGCATGCTCATATACTTCAAAATTAATGTCATTAATTGTAGATAAACTATTTAATTACAATTTTAAACATTTGAGAGTCATCTACTCACTTTGGCGGTTACAATTTACAAGTATTTATTGGCATCCAGGATATTTTTACTATAATATTTAATGAATCATACATTATCAAATTTTACATATTAACTTAAAACATATTGACCAAAAAGTACATGAGTATTTGATTTGAGTTTATTTTGTATGGTAAGTTACTTACTTGTAACTCGTGATCACTTAATCCCATCAAATCAAACCCTTTACTAAGTTCCACCTCCTCATCAGACAAAAAACCATCCTGAAATATCAAGGTTACTAAAGTCAGTTTTTCAGAGCTTATCATCAGTCAAATATTCAAGAAATTCAATCAACACTATTATATATAAAAAAAATCTTTCTTTCAAACATCAATCAGCAGTGAAATTCATAATCAGTATTTATTTAGGTTACTGTATAATGGACCACAATAAAAAATAATGTAATAAAATAGACAATAAATTCCAAGAATATTTTTATAGAAGGTAATATAGTTGTCAGAATAATACTTCATATTAATTTACACTCTCAGAAAACAGAGTAAGTCTACTTAAAAAAATAAAAAAAAGATTGTAACATTATTTTATAATGAAGTAACTGTGTTAAAAAATTAAACGAAAATAGTTCTTAGCCTACTAACATTTGTAATAAGGAAATATCCTATACAAACGAATATGCATGTAAATTCAAAATACAGTAGTTCAATACATTAAATGCCTGTAATGACACACAAATATATTAAGCATCCTTGAAAACAACAAAATTATGAATACAATATAATACTGTACTATATTTTTATTACAGAATTCCTGTACTATTTTAACTTCCAAATTTCAGAACTTTCCATTACTTTCTAAAAAATTCTACAAGAATTTTGATGCTAAAATAAGTATTCAGCTTCATACTGACTTGACCATCACCATTCATTGTCTAAAACAAACAGAACATGACATACAATATTACGGCTGTAGTTCGCTCATGATAAAGTAAACCTAAATAAACATTCTATTCCGTCAGTGAAATTATTTTTCCAGATTTTGCAACAGCTAATTTGATTTTCCAAGATATGCCAGACCACTTTTATTACACTAATTCCTAATGAAAAAGTATATTACCTTTACATGGGACAATGCTGTTCTATCTTTCTGTTGTTCTGTCTTTAATTTTGTTACTAACATAAGATTTTCTTTATCTTCTTCTCTCTCAGCTGATGATTGAACCATTCGACGACGGCAGACAAATCCATATGTTGTGGGTTTATCCTAGGAATCATACATATCAGTTAGCACTCAAATCATACCATAGTTATAACAATATACTGTACATTATTACACATTGTATAGTGACTATATCATCAACTTAACTTATAAACACAAGGGGGAACAAAAAGTAATGTCTTCTCTGTTTTATAATGAACATATCAAACTAGAAGTTACTGAGATTGTAAACTGAACCTACTTTACACACTAATATTATTATCATTATTTTCAATATATTCAATAAAACCATCCAAGTATTAAACTGTGTTTGGTAATGTTGATGATGTTACTTGACTTACTTCCTAACCCCATGTTTCCATATCTGACTATCTGATGTAACTTTATATCTGTAAATTTTCCGATAGATCCAAGTAGGTAGAAATCAGATGTGCAAAAGCATGGTTGTATCGAAGATAAAAGCATAATAAGATCACTCCATTTTGGCAATTCTCCAGAGTTTGATCTTGTATTTTCATGAATGAACTGTATGTAGTGAATGTTTTTATGTTCGTAGTATCGATCAACAGTCAGTCAGAAGAGGTAATATCATTAGACGAACAATATGACTATGCACCATTTTTAATAAGTTTAGAAATTTTTAGTTGTAAACTGAACCCCAAGCTCTTACGATTTCATTGATGCCAAATACGGACATTTATGTGTTTGCTAACTTTAAAAAAGTTATATGTCAAAACGTTCGTGACTTTATAATCACCCTGTACAAGACTGCAGTATAATTTATGTGAAACAGCCAAATAGTTAGGGACAATATGAGTTACTCCATATTCGTAACTTATAAAGAATTAAAGTGATAAAAATTATTCCTTACATTCTTAAAGTCAATCCCTGAACTCCTTGGTAAGTCATGACGTTGTCCATCCCTATCATCCTCTTCTTTCTCCTTATGATTTTGTCGTTTGGCTTTTTTCATAGGTCGGGTTTTGTTTAAGGGTTTAATGTCAACTCCATTTTCTATCTGTTGTAATAATAATGAACTATCTGCAATCCCACCCTGCAACAGAACAAACTTTTTTTCATTTCTGGGAATTTAATAAGCAACACAATCATTCTAATCAACATACTTTCCATTTGGTATGCAAAATGCTTATAGAACATGTGGAAGGGAATGATTCAACAGACATGTTTGGATTTATATCGATTAACATTTAAAATGAACAATTGCCACGGCTATTGAGACTTTGTTGATCTTAACCTCGTTTGAGTGAACCGTACCAATTCTGCCTCTTTCCACTAGAACCTACCATACAAAACTGTCTCTCTCGACTCACTCTGTATCGGCTTCAGCTCGATACTATCTAATGTTAAACAACTTAAAACTGTAACCAAATAGAGGTATCGATCTTGCTTACTATAATAGTATTTATTGTCAAGTCACCCGAAATGGTTATAACGCAGGAATAGCAATGAGTACTATTATGTTGGAGACTGTAGAGTGAATGCACTGATTCAGCTACAGAGCTAATCGAAATTATTTTTACTTTATATTTTACTTTTATTCACTTATAGCATGTAGCACTCATACATATTATGGTAATATTCAATTTACTTGTGGGACACTAAACCGCACATGAAAACATTCGTAAGTATGCACTGTATACTTTCATTTACTTTTAATAACACTTTTTCTCTTTCCAGGTTGACGACGCGGCTCTACACTGGACCTACTGGACTACTACGCGCAACATGGTAAGGCAGGTTAAACATGAAATGATTTCGCTATTTACAAACATTGAGGACTTACTCAACAATATACAACAATACATTGACATTAAAATCACTTAAAAGAACGTAAACACACAATAATTGTTTAAACGCACTAAACTATATACGTGCTTAACTGTAAGCGCACATGTGCTTAGACAGACACTCAAGTCTAAACACATCAATATCCTAACGCACCTCCATCAAGACACACAAAGTTCTCTAAATGCACTGAGTCTAGAGACACCCACGTAAGTCCTCAGAACACAGTCAAGTCTAACCACAACCTCATTTAGACATACTAAGGCCTCAGAATATACCACAGTCTACACATACACCTGTTTAGACACAGTAAGTCCTCAAAACGCATGAAGTCCTCTGAGCACACTAAGAACCATATTTACATTAACTTCTATAAATGCACACGCAGTCATTGATAATGAAACGCGCTACACTATATGGAAAAGGCTATAACAACCAATGGCAAGTCTGGGACTCCCTTGCTCCGAAACAAACAGCAATTTAGTTGTTATATCCTTCGGACACGTAAACGCACTTCATTTACGTGGATGGTGGTACTAAATGAACAACAAGGGTCAGGGGAATCACCTTCTTTCTCTCTTTATTCTCACGTAAGCCTACCACTCTTCAAGTGGAGTGTCGCTGCGCACTACAGCAGCAATACACAAGAGGACTAATAACACCTAACCCCTGTGACCCCGTCACAGCCTATCGGGAAGTCCCACTCTCACCTCCAAGCTTATACAGACTATAACCTAAGTTTAACTTTCACAAATGAAGGTCTTGCAGCACTAAAGCCAATAGGCTATCACTTTCGAACAAGTTATTTAAAAAAAAAATCTGCCAAGATTACTTGTGAAAATCTGAGTGTGCCGATCAAGTACCACAGTAAAAAAAATGATTGGATATAGATAAGAACTACTTTGAATTGAACTAATCTAACCTAACTAAACATAAAAATCTAAGTTAAAAATATTATTTTTCTACACATTATAACAGCATGATAAAATATTGTGCTGACCTGTAATAATGCAACAGTTTCACCATCCTTATTAAACCCTAACCTCTTCCACGATGCCTGTTTAACACAACAAAGAAAAGTTGAGGTCTTAGATTCAGGATCACTTACACTTACAGGATTCATTTTACAGTTTTCCTGAAAAAAAATTATTATTCACTACATTGTTCATCAATTGTTTCAATTTATTTCTGCATTACATAATTAGAATTCTATACAAATCTACCAGTTATGCAAATGTAATAAAACCAGAACACAGTGTATATTTTCCATAATAATAAAGAGTTATTGTAAAATTATAAAAAGGCACAGAGTAAGTTTGCATTATTGGTTTCCATTACCTATAGGCCTACATCAACCGCCAGAGAAATTAATTGCACTGCCACTTACAAATAGAAAAAATTACAATCACTAGATTTCTTCCTACCTTAACCAGCATTTAAAGACTAAGTTCATTATTTCCAATTCATATATAATCTTGAAAATACAAGACTTTACAAATAAGCAAATATGGATATACAGTGTCTATCCATAAAACCAGTTGCAACTTCAAATAATTATTAAAACTAAGAGATTCAGCAAATTTAAGTACCTTACTAAATTATGACAAATATTCTGGGTTTCACTTCAGATATCTAGGAAATATTAAAGTTTACATAATGTCATAACTTTGTTAACTTTTAATTTTGAAGTTCTAAACCTTAAATTTTATGCTCAAATATAAAGCAATTCTCATAATTCTAAAACAATTCATCGTTAAAAAACAACTACAGTAAATTGCTTTTTCTTAAATATTGTGGAATGTTTTCTTTGGATTAAAATACAACATTGAAGGTTTCTAACTTTTTCAATGACAATTTTTGTTCTATGGCATTATGTGTAACCTACATAGTGTTACCAAAGTACAAGATGTTTTGCAAACTCTTTCACTTCATAGATTTAAAAAAAAATTACTAATTGTTCTGTCATGCAGTATAGTTTCTATCAGGGGTGCAGAATATGGCTGAATGAGGTTCAGGGGAAATTTCCAAGATTTCGGGTAAACCTGAGCACAAAAAAAATTCAGAAAAAGTAACAGTAGATCGTGATGTTTCTCTCCAAACTAAACAAAATATAAAAATTTAGTGTTTTAAATAAAGATTTCCTCTGAAAAGAAACAAATTATATTGGAATATTGCAGGCCTACTAGTATTTAATTGGAAACTGAACCTGTGAACTGAACACAGGGACATTATTCAAGGGAACATTGGAGGTCAATTAAAAATATACAAAAACCTCTCAAATTATAACATTTTTTGTTTTACTAAAAATGCCCTAAAATTTAAAATATGGCAATAATTTAAGTATAGTAGTTAAAAAAAATCAAAAATTCCGGGCTCGAGCTAAGCCCTCACAATGTACTTTCCCTCTATTTACAACCCAGGTTGCCAAAACTTTTACATTGACTCTTCTAATGTTTTAAAAATAAACAAACTGGAAAAAACATTAATATTATCACAAGAATTATGTTACATTTTATGTTAAAAAGTCAGGGAAATTTCCAAACACTTAATACATGTTCTGGGAAAATTTTGGGTTTCAGGAATATTCTGCACCCCTGGTTTCTATAGGCCAAGGCTTTTAAGGACAAACATTCTCTAGTTAAATTGCAATTTCCCTGATATTATGAGTTATGTCATATAATTATGTTGTAATTTTTTTGTACTTACCAGTTCCATCTGCTCTTGATCAACAGGCTGATCGTTCAATCTAACAAAACCTTTACTTATATTTAACTTCATAAATGTCTCAATGTACTTCAGATATTCTTTAATATACATGGAACACTGAAATTAAGAGAAAATTAATTCTCAAAATCATGTCAAAATAAGAGAAAATTATCAGTTTTAAATTCACTTTCTAAGTTATTTCAGTTTTCAATTATGAATTAATGTATGAGTAATGAGTTATTTATTGTAATATCTACAGGTCATCAGTCCATCACATAAAATACATTACGTACACTATGATATATCATTATAATATTAGTCAAGAAGGCAAGCAATTTTTTTAAAAGTAAATGTTAGCTTTTTCTTTTTCTGATTATTTATTTATATTTGAATATCTCCTGTTATATGAATAATTGATAGCATTTCCGTCATCTTAAAAATGAAACATACACATAATCTACGAATGAATTTTAAATTTACTTGTTTAAACTGACATATCGTACCTTTTTAAATGTAACAAACTCATATAAAATTAGATCGGAAATTCTTACACTGTCATAAGTTGGTGTATCGTCTGCTAGATATATGTAAGGTATAATACAAGTATCACCCCCATAACAACTCCTGTTACTTCCACTACCCCTCCTCTCTGAATCACTATTACTACAGGATGATGAACATATACATTCCTGAAAACAAACACATTACACATAAAACAACACAAACCATTACAACTTACTTAATACTGTACTAATAGCAGTTAACAAATATTTTGTAAAAAACCTTATTTCAATAACTGTGAACACAAGTAGTATTTATTTGGATTTGCAGTGATACAGCAAGAAGAGAGAGTTGGAACTTTTGACATAATATTTTTATATTTCCGAAACAAAAAAGTTATTTATTAACCCTAAACCCTCAAGCCGTTTTATCTTTATGTTTCTTCCCAAAAGTTCACAATTAAAATTCAAAGAAACTACCTCAAAACGTTTCCGCCATTTTTAAATGCCTTTGCAGCATTTAAAAATACTTTTTATAAATTCTTGGTTTTTATAATTATGGCTCAAAAAAACAAAAACCAAAATGGCTGGAGTATTTTGAAAGATAGTCTCTGATTGATCTAAAAATGTCAAATTAGTTGATGGATACCATTAGTAGCCAATCAGAATCGTTGATTCAAAAAAATAATGATTTGCGTATATATACGGCTGAACGACTATGAAAGGAAATGGTATTTACGTATAAGTACGGCAATACACTACAGGTAGAGAATAAATTCACGTATTTATACGGCAATACGGCTTGAAGGGTTAAATGTCACATAAACCTATATAAAAAAATTATAAGCAGCAGCATCCATTTCAACAAGTAGTACTTATGAAATATTTATAAAAGCATTCAGGAAACTAAATTACAAATCAGTTATTAGAGTTTAAACAACTTTGTAAAGTTGTAATTTTATACAGACTGTCATATCTCTGGAGAATAGGTAGACTAGTTTTCAAAGGTTCAATTAAGCATTGAAATGAAGATTATACAGTACAATAAAACCGTTACACTAAACACTACTAACTTCACAATATTTATACATAAACATTCAACTTACATTCCTGTCAAGAATGGGGTGCAATCCTCGTAACATTCTGCATTTGGGATCCAATTCGGAGTCAGGAATTAAATTTAAAAATTCCTCTAAACAACAATCCTTATCCAAATCCATAGAACCAATCTGAAATTGAAAAATATCAACATTACTTTTCTGCTCTTGACAATATTTTCACTAATTATCGTTATCTTATTTACTGCAGTTTACTGTCTAAAAACTAAACAAGCCTACTCTCAAGACTAACTGCATGACTCTATTTAATATTTCGTTAATTTTGAATGAAACTAAATCCTTCAGAAAGCATGACTGCTTATTGTAACATGCAAATTGTAGAAATCCATACAACTCTCTACAGCTGTATTTTGAAATGACAGTATAGTTTAAATTCCATTTCTACAAAGCCCATCAAAATTAGCAAGAATTAATAAATACCATTAAGAACTTAGCCCGTGTCTGCATCCACATGAATACCCAGTAATTACTTAAGGGGAAGTAGACGAAAATAGTTTAAAGATATCAAAAACTAATAAAAAAAATCAGATTTTAATTTATAAAAAAACTTCAAAAAAATTAATTACTACATGTCCTTGTAAACAAAGGTCTGAAATGAAAATTTATTATACAATGTGAACCTAAGAAAACTTAAAATAAACCATGCCTAATATTACATGCTTAATAAGTAAAATTCCAAAAATAAAACACTAGCCTATTGTACGCTACTGAAAAACTAAAATAAAGCTTTCTACACAAGACTCCTAAGCAAAATGAATCATGTTAAGGAAAATATTTTAGCCTATTAACTGTAACCCGTTAAACTGTCAGATATGAACCATATTATCATTAGAAATACACCAAAACCTAAACTAACTAATCCTGAAACTAGTGTCTTCAAAATTTAGGAATAATCCAATTAACCCATTTTCAATTTTTTCATTATTTATCTCCTGAACTTTCCTACATTTATAGACATTGCACTGCCAAAAATGAATTATTTTCATCTAAATATCCAGTATATTACTAGGCATTCAATGTCAGCATGCAACAAACGTAATCGTAAGAGGAAAATGTAAAATTTTACAAAAGGTAGTAAACTATGATGCTGTATCAACTACAACTAAAATATCACTAAGTGTAAATATGCTTACATCTAATGTTGCCAGTCATACTGTAACCATACATACTTAATACTATAATTAATGTATTTCTTTACAAAATGCAATCAATATCCAATAGAAATGTCATTCAAACTGTATCCATATACACATGTTATAAGGTGCAGAAAACACACTTGTAACTCATTACCATGCTTAGTGCACATTTTAGTCATCAAATTGCCCATGATTGCCAATAAAAGAACAACATAATTATAAACTGTGCATTGCATCTATCTCAAGCAATTAAAATTAGACAAAAAATGAAAAGCCATTCAAAAATTGAAGTATTAATTTTAAATTTGCAAAATGATTTCACTGAGCATGACAATGTACAATTATGTGTTTAATAATACCACTGCTTTGCCAGATTGCTTGCTTTGGAGGTAGCATGGTGTGATTTTGCCAGTGTCTCTTGTAGCCCACACGCTGTGTGCCAATATTTTCTGATATGCTCAGAAATTCATTTATCCTTGGTCCTGTTGACATAAAGTTTCTATTGTAGGATTAATCAATGCGGTAGTTCCTCCCGAATCTTATAACTACAAATTATAATATGGCCCGGTATAATTGTTGAATTTATATTACATAATATAAAACATAAATATTTCCTAATAAGAGTGAAGATGTATTGGCCGATAAATTGAAAAATGAATATACAAAACTGATAAAAGCAATACAAATCTTATATTCTGAAATTGTGTAACTTTTTTGATTAATTCTTAATTACAATTCAGATACTTCTTGTATTTTCAGTTAGGCGAGACTTGAGATAAGGAACTGAAAAGAGTATCTTGAAAACAGGCTCTTATAGTAGCCCAATATGCAAGTAAAATTTTAACTATATTGTTTACTTCATAACGCTGGTAGCCTATGTCTATTAAATTATCCACATCACATAAGTACATGTTACACTATCCTATAGCAGTCAAATTCTATCTTTATAAACAACTCGTGGGATGTAATAATTACTATACACGTAATCTCTTATGAAAATTTTAACAATGCAGATCACTTACCATGTCTTTCATAAAGAAACTGATGATCAATTGTTGAAGCTGTAAGGTCATCACACTGATATGTGGGAAGTATATGTTGTAAACCTGAAGAAAAAAATAGCATCAATACCATGAATTTTAAGTTAATTAGAACAAAAATGAAAGTAGTTAAAAATTGGATCTGATACGATCATGGTATTTACAGAGTAATAAAAAAAGGAATAGTTTTAAATAAATTTTCCCAACAAAGATTCATAAAACAGTATTAGTACATATTATTACACTAGATTAGTGCATGAATTTTCAATCATTGACTACATTAAAAATATAGCCTATTTCAAATCAAAATTAACCTAAAAATTAAAGTAAAACATAGGCCTATATCAATTCAGCTCGCAAGCAAACAAAGTAATTACAGGAAGAATATTTACAATTTATACTTTAGAAATAAAAATTTTGAGATAATTTTTAATTATATACACAATTTCTATTTTAGAGTTCTTTAAAAAATTTGTAACTTTTGTGTTTGCTGAAAATACTTCATTTGAAATCCCATTTGCTGCTTGAAATTGTTACCGTTAGCTATATCACTTTTATAAATTATTGAAATTCTTCATCCACTTCTCTACATTAAAAATATAAATGTAGGCTATGCTACAGCCTACATAACTATTTTTGTAAAATCTAAATACCTAATATATAAAAAATATGCACAGGAAACTCACGTTTGCCAATGGTGGTTCTGGTACAACTTCCCCATCTGACAATGTTGTGAGTAAGGATTCACTTGGATTTAATAAGAAAGAGTCAATCTAAAAATAAAGTTACAGATTTAACAGTTATCTACAAGAATGAATTAAAATGTAACTCACCAAACTCCATTCTTTCTGTGTATATTCAACAATTCTTTCAACCTATGGAAAGAAAACAAAGTAGTCACAATACATTATTTTCACTCTTTACTCCATACAAATTATGGATATCACGTTTTCAATATATTGTCTCACTTTACAGTTATTTAGTATTGGAAAGAAATGTACTTTCAGGTATCAGTATGTCAAAAATAATCAACAAAATGAGGTAGCCTAGTTTTAATGTTTCAAAAAATAAACACTTGTTTCACATGAGTCTAAATTTATTCAATTATTGTTTTTTTCCTTATTTTGTCATCAAGTAACAAGAACATAATTTTTCACTAGTGGACAAATTTGTTTATGTTAAATAATATTCTTACAGCAATTTGTAAACTTTACAGCCTTACACTGTATATAGTTTATGTTTTTCAAAAAGTTAATAAAAAATTTATTACTAACTTAAGTTTACAGTTGTAGAATTTCAATGTAACTAAAAAAAAGCTAAATTTACATCAGGTGTATAAGGAAATCAAATATAGGTCTAGTCTTAGTTTACACGATTATTAAAATCATGAAATGCTGATAAAACTTAGCTAACCTGATCCCTGTGAAGTTTACCGAAGTACTTGTTTCTTAAACAATTCACATGGAAATAAGAGTTCACATCTCGAGGACTTCTAAACATCTGAAAAAGAAACTTAAAATTAATACAATACGATTAAATTCATCATTGTGCAGATAGATAAAACATATAAGTGTCAAAGGTATAAGTCAAGAGTCTGGAAAATTGTTATCACTCTCACATGAACATTTATTTGACTATATTTTCACTTTTTGAGAACTTGGTAGGCAAAAAACTTTTTAAGTTAAAACTGTTATTCATTATTTACAATATGTGTTTCTTCACTGATTTAAATGTTATAATGAAAACCAGCGTTCGAATTTCCCGGTAGCCTGGTAGCCACAGACTACTAGATTTCGTTTTTGGCTACTGAAATCAAAACTCTA
>JAQIWE010000973.1:0-17939 GCA_034698565.1 Campodea plusiochaeta
TCATAAAAATCGGTTCATTGGTTGCAACTTGGCAGCCGATTGAAATGTGTCAGCTCGCTCTGAGACACCCTGTATATAAGTAAATGATATTGTCTGCATCATTCTAGACGAGCTTTCAGTTTTTGTAATCTTCTCCGTTCCTGAAGTTTTTCCAATCCACTTTCTGGTTATGTGTGTAAGAATTTTACGACTTGTCTCTCGAACATTATCCTTAGATGTTTGAGATGAGAATACGTGAATATTGTAGAAAGTTATATAGCCTACCTCCTCGTAAATGTAAACACACACAATTTCATTTTATTCTCTTTGAAATCTTCAAAGTTAGAATTCGTTATCAGCATCCTTAACTGTAACATCTTCTCTCCAAATGAAACCTACACAAACTTTCAATATAAAGAATTCTCTGTTACTGGTAGGATTCATTAATTTCCTGTACACAGAGTGTATTGGAAGCCCAAAGAAAGTCATGAAAGTACCATCGAACACAAGTTTTTCCCCTTCCCCTATGAAGTTTCTCCCACCCTTTTCCTTCCTTTTACTTTTTCTTCCGTTTCATTGAGTTCCAGTAAGAAACAGAAATTCTTTGAAGCAAAAACATTCAACTATTTCTTCTTCTTGCTATGAAGAATGGTTCAAGGGCAATAGCGTTGGATGCAATCATAGTTGATCTACTGCTACAGAATTAAAGGCAGTAGGATTTTTTTTATTTGTAATTTGGATTCATGTTAGGGGAAGATCTATCTTCAACCTTGTTTGGAAAAACGACAACGCTGTGGGATAGCAGCCGTTCATTTTCTGCTTGGGAGCCTTCAATTAAGACTTTAAATAAACTTCATCTTAATGGGCGTAAAAATTGATTTCAATCGAGTGAATGGAGTAGAATTAAGAGTTCGTCTTGGTGATACTTTTACTGCATGAGAGAACTTCATTTCGAAACTTCTCAGTAGATGCTCAGAATAAAAAAAACTAAAGCTAAAAGTTTCTACAAGGACAATAAATATTGTGAGGTTTACGTACTCTTAATTTTCATTCAGGGGTATAGCATTGAGAAGTTACTGTAGCATTTATTTGTTTTGCTAATTAAACTTTTGAATTGTTTACTTTTGTACTATGAACCTCTAAGGTACACTTTTTTATATGAAAGGAACTTCAATGAATTTATTTTAATTTTTAAGGTGAAAGAACTCTCATCAGGAAGTTCTTTGACATGACCAATTCTCTATTTGATAACAATAGCTATATGACAAATTAGAGTTCATTCACTGTAAGAAGTAATTATATAAAAATATAAATCTTGCATATGTTTTATAATGTTTCTGAAACTATACAGCATGCTTTGAAAATATTCCGTACAATTGATATGTTAAATCTAATTATCTTTTTCTCTTTCTTTATAGGTAAGAATTGTTGTGTTACTCTTCGTTCAATTGTTACCAATCAAGGTCAGAATCAAAATGTTTTTATTCTATGATATTTGTATAAAGTAAATAATCGATCACTGAACTCTTTTCTTGGCTTCTCAAATCAAATTATGAAGATTTCTTTAAAGCAAAAGAAATCGGATGATTCTTTTTTATATTATAAAAGAAGATTGACCCTTTTATTTTAGATAAGTCGCTTCTCAGAAACTTGGGTTTCAATCAGTTCAAATATTTCTACAAGAGATCACAGAATGACATTCCGTTCCATTACAATGAAACTCAAATTCCATAAAGCAGTTTTATATTGTATTTCCATAAAGCAGTTATTTTATTATGTATATAAAATGTTTTACTCTTTCAACGAGACACATAAATGCTGCACCAGACATTATTAATTTTTAAAGTATAAAATATTTTCTACAGTGTGTGAATTGTTTGATCCTATTATATAATCACATTACTTTCCACCTTTCATATGCAATTAGACATATTTTCGTACAATTATGATGAATTTTACTTTTTAATTTCAAAACGATTAAAATATCCATGTTCATGTTGATGTAAACATTTCCGTTAATAGCCAACTGACGTAAATAACCTATATATCTGAGAAGACCTCTTTATCATTAAAAGTCAAACGTCTCAAGAGTGTCAAGTCTCTAGGTCATCGTCTGATTAAAACAAAAAACCTCACGGTCAAACATTTAATAACCTTAAAGCAATAAGAAAAGTCACAGAGCAATTTAAGCATTATTTCCCTGAAACATTCCCATTCGTGCGAATTTATGGAGTACCGTAGGTCGTAATTCTAAACTGCCCAAAACCCCACCTTTCTCCAATTCTCTTCCATTTATTTCGAAGGAATGGAGAAGTTCGCAATAAAAAAAAATTCCACCATTTTTTTTTACCTGAAAGGTTGTTCCTGCTATTGTTTTCACATGACAGTTCGCGTGGCTCCAATTGACCCCCCACGGTTTCTTACGCCAGTTTCTTCTCAAGTGTTTGTGTAATAGTCTGTTGCGTGTGGGTCGCATATAGGGTGTGGAATGAAATTGCGTAGAAAGTACAACACCTCATTTGTTAATTATTATTCTAATGAAGGATGGAACAACCAAATTATCTTCGATCTACATCAGTGCTTTCGGACGTTCGACTCTTTCGGAGATGGAGAATGATTTTACAGGATAACCTTGTGCTGATGAACAATTAATAATATAATAATAAATTAATAATTTGCATTTATTTTGCTTTAAGAGACACTGAGTTATTGGCTATATCTTGAACAGTCAATTTTATTCCTTTCTTCAATACTTCCAACATTAGAAGGTAAAAGTACTTTGGAGACTTCAATATTTCACTATTTTGCATATTCGACCCAGAAAATTCGATATTTTAACCCATACTGCTCAATTTATCGCTTTTGGAAAAAGTAAAGTTTCAGCTGTATCGCTGTATTGCTTTTTTTTAAACATAAAAATGAAAAAGAAGTTCTACCAATCGAAAAATGAGTAAAGTTTTCTCTGTATACATCTCATCCATCATCATTTTGTGATCATTCTTAGAACATTATCTTTGAGGAGGAACCATATTGTCGAATCGTTGTAAAACTATTTTTGGCAAGAAAACAGTAGAATTTCGTTATTAATGAACTGTCACTTTAGTAACCTTGGAATTACAGTTTCTCTGCAGTATAAGCACCAGACGACCTGATTTTTCTGTCCTATACTGTATACAGTTTCTGATAGTTTTTGCTGCAATAGTTTTTGCGATTCTTCTTCTAGTCAAGGTTGCAGGTTTTTTGCCTTCTTGTAGTAGAAATATTATACAGTATATCCTTTTATAAACGGATGGATGAAGCCGAAAATATTTTGGTAAAGGTCACCATTTGTTAATTTGAAACCATGAAAGGCCTTGTCATACACAAAGTCTTTTATACATCAAAAATGAAAGGCAGCGTATCTAACTAATAATTAGATAGTTCTAGTATAAGAAAATGTGGTATTTTATATAATTTATTTTTGATGGAAATATAGGTCGATTCCTATTTCTTGGAATGTTCCAACTGTTATTTAAATGAGCTGTCGAATAAGTTGAGCCTCTCGTGTTTGAGAATTTTTTTTATGTTACTTCTACTGTTTAGTATTGATTGGCATATTAATTAAAACCATCAAATATATTTTTGGCAGCTTATTTATTAAGAAGTTAATATTGTTGGTTTGAATGAGAAGACATGTGGTAAAAACCCACAACTGTTTTATACACGCGTAACCATCACGCGGTGTGAATGAATCAGAAGAAATATTGGTGATCGGAACCATCACGAGTTTTTCACAGAAAAAAAATATTTCAACTATGATTTTCTGTGACCATGTAACTGGAAATTATCCTGATGAGTTATTCCAATACAGAATTTGAATTTACTATTACGAATCTTGTATTTTATGTTTCTTGCTTGCCCGACAGTTAGATTTTCAAAGATCTAGAAGGTGACATAATTTGAGTTGAAAGGGCAACTGATTCCAATTTCAGCAAACTTCTGAGGTCAGTGATGATATGAAAGTTGTGCAATTGCGTCAGATGTGAAAATTTATCTAATAGCTTTGTTGAAAATGTTACCATACACCATCTTTAGCAATGCCGTGACTGCGACACGAAAACCCGTGACACCTGACGGTACCCACCAGTTCACGTGACTTGTAACGTGACGAATAAAAATGTAATCACGTCGTGGCATCATCACGGACTAATGTAGTGCAAAAGTGACTTATGCAATGAATGTGGCTAGTATTTTCCGGGCATTTTAAAACTAATGATCACATTTTGACAAAAGTGACGTGCAATGCATCATATGAAGAGGGGGGGGGAGGCGGAGGGGGGGAGGGAGGTTAGCGACGTGGAAACTTGTCAAGTTTGAGGTTGAGATAAATGGAGAGTTGCGTAGTCCACGTGTGTTTCATTTAAATAACAGCAGATGTTTACTACGTTTTTACCCCCAAAAATTTTGGAGCGCCTCTGAATAATGTATTACTATTGGTTTTGTTTTATATTTGTTACTTCCTGCCATATTTGGTGGTGAGGGTATTGTCTACATGTCAAAACAGAGGATATGTGACTTACTGATGTTTGCTAACTCTCTTGTAATTTATCACTCCATATATTAGCCTTTTGTCTTATTTCGCCGACAAATATATTTTTTGCTCTGTTGCGACATTTCCCGTTATATTGTTGCCAATTCTACTTTTAGCGTGAAAGTGAATGTTTTAAAGGTAAAAGGACAGTGAGATGTTTTGGAAGGTATTCGAAACAAGTATTTCAGGAAGTATTTTGGTGCCTTTGAGAATAGGAAAAACAAAACACTCAATGAATGAACTAAGTAAAAAATGTATTCATATTTTCGCTGATTACTTAAATAAAGTACGCAATATTCATTCATAATTATTATTTTTCTACTGACAAACATTCGTTATTCTTGGCAGCCGATTTCTACTGTGTTATTATGATTAATCGGTTGTCACGATTGTTTTAATTCTACGCAGATGTTTCAGAGCTTAAATATGAACACGAAAGTAAAATATCTGCCTCTAGGGTATTATTCGACAATGATAACAATTATTTTAGTCAGTGACCAACTAATGATCAAAGCTCAAAATATATACTTGTATGTCCGCCCTTATTTTCTACTGACTGCTGACACCTTTTTTTCACTCTGAGTGTGTATACATTACCATGAACATATGCTTGGTACCATCATAGAAGCAATACTAATTTTGCCCTACGAACAGCGATGTAATGATAATAAAAGAGAACATTAATTTATTTGTACGTCTGTGAGTTACTGCAACTAATAATACCCGTACCTACTAATCAAGTAATACTACACCAAAATGCACCTGGTGTTTATTAAATTCAGTGATGACCCGCACTCTACCGTGAAATACTGGAAAAATAAGCGAATCCTTAAAAAAAAGTTTAATTTCCTAAATGCACGAAAGGGTATATTATGTATTCCAAACACGTTCAGTGCTTTTATTATTTGACAAGAAATAACTAAATGAAGCTTCAAAAGTTTTTCTTTTTGGTCTTGGAGTGTTCAAAGTACAAGTACTGAATCATAATCAAGCATTCCACACTCAACTTTTCTGACGCTTTATTCAAATGATAAAGTAAGTGCTATGAGCCATTGGGCTGTAAGAATAATGATGATGATATGTGTGACTGGATTATTAAAATAATTATTAGCTCAATAAAATGACAGATTATTTATTACAAGTGTTTGCCAAACGATAGTTTAAGATGTGATGTGAATAATTTATATTAAATCATTTAAATTTAATTTATTCAGTTCCAACATTATTTCTTTAGTTTTCAACTCTTTTCTATTAGTTTTTTATGTAATTCTCCATGAAAGATGATAGTGTCTTGCTGGGTGGGCATCGTAGTAATTTAGTAAAGAATTAATTCTTGGTGAAAAGTAAACTTGTTCCGTCAACCTCAATTACGTCAACGTTATTCATGGCGGATGGAGGTTGATTTCCTTTTCTTAGGAGGTCTGCTTTCTGTAAAACATTTCAGAGCTGTAAAAACTAACTTTTCTTATGTTAATATTCGAGTGCAATAGATTTTTTTTTTATCTGGTAGAATTTATTTGTGAATAATAAAAGTATTTGGGAAATTTTTAATTATAGATATATGGAACTTTACTCAAATTGAAATTCAATGTAAGTTTCGGGGGAGAGGAGGATGAATTGTCGAAATAACCAATATTATATATCTTCTGAGATTAGCTGGTTCAAATGATTATGAATTTGTAAACGTATATGTAGAAGATTTTATCAAAATACTTGTAACGATTTTGGAATTTAGTGCTTATTAAACTTTAAACAAGACATTACTTAATTTCAGATTCTGGCATGAACAAATTCATATATCTAAACTTGTACTCATTTGTATATAGTTTTCATTTTACTTTGTGCTTAATAACGATCATTACTTGAGCATCTTATACTATCTTCATACTGTAGCATGTAGTTAACATTGAAATTGACCTCTGTCATATTTACTTTATTCCTTTCTGAGAACATCATGAAGACAAATAAAACATACTCTATATATTACGGCTTAATTAGCGAAATATATTGTTAACGAGACTTGAGAGTAGACTTAGATGTATGTTTCTTTTAAACAATCTGAATTAGTATATCTCTATAATACAAAACAAGTTTACATATAACTTTGGTATTTATAATAGAGGAAACTTTCGGAATTATAGATATTTTATGAGCGAGCAGCTTCGCATACAAGTGTGTTAGTTATCTGAATAAGAACGGGTTAGGAACAGTAGATGCCTGTACTGGTGAAATATTAATGACCTTTTGCCTTAGGTGAATTATGTCCTGCTTCTTCAACTTATCATGTTCCCACTCGCTTAGTAATTGCAACTTAAATCATCCCACAGGACAAACTTATTGAAAGAATATTACTGACCGTTTCCAATCGGTACTGGAAAATATATTAACCACAACCACCGCGTTTAGAAGTCTCCAACTGTGATTAATTTGTAGTCAAGTCTAACAACTTTTAGGAATCTGTGAGTAACAGCGGCGGCTTTTCTGGTTGGGTTCGAGGCGTTCATAATGTCACCCACATCACCTTGGAAGAAAAATCGATGTTTAATAGTCTGCAAGCATTCTTTTATAGTATTGGATTATTGCAAATGAGAAGTTTTATAATTTTTTTATAATATATTTGTTTCATAAAATATACAATATGATTAATACATTATAATTGAAATATTTGTGATTTTTAGGAAATTTCTGGAAACAGTTTTTTTGTTTAACATCATTATAAAAGTTGCTTCATTGATTTATTGTTACTTGATATATTTTCTTTGGAAGAAATAACAAAGTATCACAAAATATATCAAAAACTGTAATATACCGGTGAAAAAAAAGGTTCACAGCTCAGCAGTTCAGAAAAAGTGTAATTCCGTGAGTTAGTAAAAAGCGCCTTCTCAGCATCACTTGTTAAAAGAGAAGCTCCTAAAACAGTGGGAGATTTATGTGAGCTCGTACTGACAAGAAGAAATAATATACAAATACTGAATATTATTTTTTAGAGTCCCGTCACTCAAATCTTTTGAGAGGTACAGCGACGTCGGAAGGGTGCTAAATAAGAAAAAGATTTCCAATTTTAAAAGTTGAATTCTTCTTTCAGTCCAAACAGGTATTTTCTCCTATCGTCTTTTGAAGATTAGTGGGTTTTAGTCTTGGTATGGTTTTAAGAAGTATATCTGACAGAAGTGTTTAGAGTTTGCTCCCAGACATTCTTTGGATTTGATTGTGGAAAAGAGTGACATCTAGAGGATTTTTTTTTTTTCATCTCACTTCAAGCTTCTTTCTGTCTCCAAATAAATACACTGAAATGCTTCTTCCGTTTTCTTGTCCAAATGGATAAGTGTGGGGATATTTCTGAAAGGAGTGTATGAGTAGAATTTATTTGGATTATTTTCTCACGATGTAGATATTTCATACTTTCAGTAACATTCTGAACACAGCATAATATCATGATTGAAATGATACCAGATTAACATAATTCAGAAGGTACTTAATTTATTACCTGAAAATAATATCACTAAAATCATAGCTAAAATCCATTTTGAAACTGATTACAGAAACTGCGAAGGCCCTTTAATCTCAATCTGAAAAATAAATGGAAAAATTGAATATCCGTGAAATAAAATAAACGTTGAGCTACTCAATATTTTATTCCTGCCACATTAAGTTAAAGGAATATATTTCACGTGATCAACAATCCGCCTAAACCTTGTAAAATAATAAATAATAACAATAATTTTACTACCGTTGTAACCCAATGTTACTTGCATCACTGGTGCAAATAATAAAAAATAAAATAATTTTAGACGTTTCCTCTTTTAGCAATGATTATACGGACTGCATCTCCTTTCGAACCAAATCATTTTCTCTAGGGTACCAAAAAACCTAAGAACAAAAGGGTACTCATGAAGATTACCATGTGGTTCACCATTATTACAGGGTGGAGGAACAAAAAAAATTAACCTTGAAAGAAAATGTGCTCACAAATGAAACCACCAAGAACACTCCAATTTTCGTGACCAATTTTCCATCACTTCCGCTCAAAAACAAAAACAAAAAAATATATTTTATGGTTGCCACAGAGGAAATTGTACGAAGTCACCTTTTCGAGTGTCTAGCATTTCGTTCCTGGTGCGTTAGGTCACAGATATAAATAAATAGTGGAATTTGTGTGTTAGTTTCTCTCTTTTCTTTTCTTCGTCTCCTGTGGGGAGCTATTTCTTGGCAAACGAAAAACGAATATTTTTGTAAATGTATTTATACTCTGTAGTAAACGTACGATGGTGTCAGCGATAATATCATCAAAGATACCTTTTTAAATTGTTGGAATGATTAAATCAACTTCATATTACGATTGTATGGTTGGAATTTCGATTGTTGAATTAAAAGAAGTTATCTTTCGACGTCGGTGGCGCTTTGTTAAAATTAGTAGCATTTTTAGGGAAAAGCGAAAGCAAGAATTCTTCCAGAAATTCAATATATTTGCTGGAACGTTTCTTAATTAACAATAGATTTCACGTCTGGAAAGAAACGGTATTTATTGTTTACTTTATACTACTTGAACCTTTTTGTTAGTTACGAATGTAGACAAACGAACTTGCTCTGCTTTATTTTTCTTTTCTATATCAACTGCTGTGAAGGAGTGAATTATTTAGATAAAAAAGTGGTTTTATTTATATTTCAGTTGCTTTTTCTGGATTATTTTTTACTAGTCAATAATATATCTTCAATTTCATTGTTAATAAGGATAGAGCTCGTTATGCAACTATCATATCAATCATATTCTAAAAGAGTATTCTAAATATTATAACAGTACTTAGAAAATCGTCCAACATTCTGTAAGACTACACCTACAATTCAATACTTGATATATTAGATTGTTATCAACCATTATGCAAGTTATTACTTCTAATATATTAGCCACATTTATCTCCAATAGATAATAAACCATTCGAAAGGTACCTTATTAAAGTATTCGTTAATACTACCAAACACGAACAGCAGAGAAGATATTCTTTATTAAATCATGACGTAATTTTCGCAGTCATGCAATTTAATTCATTTCTTATTAAAGTGCAACCTCTTTCTCTCTCAAATTCTTTCGTGAGTTTTTCCACCCTCAAAAACAGTATAGGAAAATTAATAAATTTCTATTAACAAAAATGTCCACCCACTTTTTGTATGCTGGGTGTTTGTGCAAAACACGTGCATTTTTTTTCTTTTTTGCTGCCTCTCTCTCTCTTTCTGCTGGTGTATGAATATTCTTCAAGTGTTATGACAGGTGGTAGTGAAGTAAGGGGAAAATAAGGGCGAAGAGAACATGATAAAATCTAGAGAAGAAAATTTATACTCCTTCGCACATGTTCAATATGTGCTTAAGGGAATACTCATTTTAATATTATTTCGTTTGTGATGTTTTAATGGACTGAAATGACGATTTCTTGCCACTCTAATGTGTTTATATTATTTATATGTAACCTCTGATACCTTGTAGACCTATTCATTTTCACAATGGTAATCATAATTCATAAGCTATGCTGACTATAAAGTAATAAAATTATGAATGGTAAGTAGTTAATTTTGTAGTTCGTTATAATCATAGAAAGAATCAATTTTTCACGGTTGAATTGCACAGTTGTACTTCATTGCTGCTGAAGCAATCATTTTTCTAAAAGTAGATTAAAAGTTTTGCGTTCAGTAAGCATCTCTATTTTTATGGAGCTATAAATTATTCACTGCAGTTTTATAAAGAATCGTTATAATATGAAACAGAAGTGATATTGTGATATTTGTACCAAAAATATTTATATATAAAGTTATTAACGGAGAACAATTGTTAGATTTTCGGAGATTCAGTGCCTTTTCTTGATAATAATTCATTTTCAAATTATGGATTATACCACTTCAGAACACAATAAAATACTGGAGAACAATTGTATTTTTAAATAAATAACATAATTTCCTGGTGAATGTGTATATTTTATTAAAATATTCCTACAAAGTACAAACATTTTAACTGCATGATGTCATACTTCATGGGTGGACTTACATCATCGCGTTGTTAGCAGATTATAATGAAGAGTATTATGGAAATGTGCAGAAAATTAGGTAAGCCCAAAATATAAATTACCTCCACTTTCTCGTAGATTGGAATATTGTACCATAAAACAACCAACAATATTGTACCAGCATGTAGCCTGTGGCTATGTACGTACATGTAGTATAAATACATGATGGTTAAACCACAGAGTAAATGAAAGTTAGAGGGGGGGATTAAAGAGTTGTAAAAGGAAAGATTAAAGTTTGGATTATCCCTCTTTTATCCCAAATCAGTACATGGTTCTCGTATGTTCTTTTGGGGTATCTTTTATTACGGGGGATTAATTAGTATCAAGGTTGGATGCTGAGATTGAAAAGTTATATTAGATCAGGTTTCATTGTAAAGTTGGCTTTCGTTACTTTTTTTATAGTTTTTTCGGCCGAATTGTAACTTAAAATGAAATGTTTTTGTTTAATCAGAAGTAAAGGGAAATTCAAGTTTGCTAAATAATAAAATTTGCAAAAAATATGTATTGCTTTTTGTACAACAAAGTAACTACTACAGTGATTTGATTCGTAGCAACTAAATTCATCCAGCAGAAATTATTTTCACCAAAGAAAGCAAAGGAAGTACCAATAACTAGTGATTCCATGGCATCATATGAAAATTAGGGATTTCAAAGTCATTTTATTCTCATCGCGATCGAGCCACTATGGTGCACAGTATGGTATTAGACTGTGACTAGAAGGCATTAGAATGCGTTTAGGAGAACTCCTAGGGTTTATCCAACAGTTTTGAGATAGGAGGCAGGAATTAATACCCATAGGGTACAACTGCAAACATCAGTTCAATATTAATAAGAATGATGGTGATAACTAATATGTAGAAAAATATATTTATACTTTTATATTATACAGTATGGTCATACATATTGTACTCAACAGAAGTCACCTCTTTTTCTCTTCGACCAAAAAAGTAATCAGTGTTGGATTAGTTTTTAATGGTTTAAATACTCATTACTCCTTTCTGGATAAAAGCAATAAGACTCTCCTACTAATCCTGCTGATGAAAATGTATTTGGTAACTCCTTGGAACCGATAATAACATTATTTTCCTTTAACTCCTACTCCTTTTCCAATAACGAACCACTTGTGTTTGTGTCTGTGTGTGTTATAGTAAACGAAGTGTAGTTGGAGCAAATCTGATCAACCCACAGACCCCTTTTCCTTCGTCTTTCCAATGTTTCAAAGTGTTGTATTGATTATCTAGAATTCTTTCACATTTTTTTCTTTCTTTCTTGGAATAAAATGTGCGAATGAGATTCAGATTTGTTGAAATTCGAAGCAAGAGGAGAAACTTTTTTCCTGTCTCTCATCGAGATTACATCCTAATGCTCATACATAAATCATGGATTGAATTTCAAATATATTGACTCTTCAAATTCAAGGCTTTAACCTTTAGAGTGCAAATACAGGACAAAGAACTGCGAGAAAAAAAAAAAGCAATCTGAAGTTTATATAACGTATTTAAAATGACCGGGAGGTTGTAAATTTTATGCTATATCGTTTTAACGTTTTAACTTTCATGGTAGAAGAAGTCATCGACGGTCATGGTCAATTGGTGAAGATATTTTACAAAATACATAAAATTGGTTGTTCAGGATAGTTAAGAGTTGATTTTGCCTATTCGGTTCTCAATAATAACGATACAACGTCGTGTGATATTTGGTATTATATTTTTGCCTCTGTGAAAGATCATCACTTGCATTCGAGCTGGCACTAATTTCTGAATAAATCACAAATTAAATTTCCAATATATTATGCTACTTTTTTCAACATGAATACAGCATTAAAAGAGTAAAAACATTTGTAGAATGCATTTAAAACTGTAGATTTTTTTATCCTTCCTCATCTTCCGTTAATCAGGGAAGTGCAAACAAAAATAATCCTCGTCATTGCATAAGTGTAAAGTGTTAGTAGATATTATGTAAGTTTCACTCCGTTGTAATTACTTGTTTACTCATCTATATCCCCAACTTAATTACTGCTTGTAACGAATGAATCAATGAAAGAGTATAGAAAAAAGTGTTAACATTGTTTGATGAGACAGCTTGTTTGATGAGATTGGTAAACTTCATCTTCAATGTCACATAAATAACAGTTTGAAACAAACCATGTGATTACAAACACTCTTCAATCAGACTCGTTTGATCAGGGAGTTCCGGTACACTTTGCAAAATGTTATAGAATAGGATAACAGCATCAGTAAACAGTTTTTCAGCACTTTTTTTTGTTCTCGTGTCAGTTGTCAATTGTAGGGGTAATAAATTTAGTAATTGTTTTCGTTGTTGTACCCATAATTATTTTAATTTCAGTACTCATCAATTACACGACCGAAAGTTTATTAAATAGTTACGTGAAAGGGTTATAGGTAAAATAATGGTTGTAGTAATTATTAGGAATAATTGTTTTAATTATTGCTTATTTATCAATATTGCTTTTCAACTGGTGGGTTAACCATTTCACAAACAATTAGTGATAAAAATAGATAAGTGTGCACCTTAATCAATATAAATTCAACGAATTCATTACATCGATATGAACAATATGATATAAACCAATAAAATATGAATAATTATGGTAATACGTTATTGAGTACAAGGATAAATTACATTTTTGCGTGTAGGTTAATCAATAAACCGATATGAAATGAAAAATACGTTTTATGAACTTGAATACAATATTCCGATAGTTCGTTGCACTAAAAAAACTTCTGCTGCGGTTGATGATTTCTTATCGCTAGTTTCTTGTCTCTCCAGGGAAGAGGTAACTTTTTGTTCTTTGTGAACTTATCCATAAATGATTCATACATCCTATCACCTTTATTGTATTTTTCTCTTTACTTTCTTCCTCAGTGAGAAATCTGAAAGGGTGACATGATTGCGTGTCTAATGTTCCACAAAACGTTCTTTTTTTTTCCTTCTATTTTTGGGATTTCTCAAGACCACCTATGTCGGATCGAATAACTCACTATTTAACTCGTTCTTCTTCTTACAAAAAAAAAAAGTATTTTTATTCTATCATTCGTAGAAAATGGTAGAAGTATTATCTAGTTAACTGGCAGATATCTGGTGTAATACGAGACAGAGAAATTCAATCTGAAACGATACAGGAAAGGAGAAAAAAAGGCTTGTTGAGTGATTTGAAGATTGGGAATTTGTAGTTTATGAGTTTGGACCCTTTTGTCTGAATTGGATGTCACCGAAGGATAGATTTATTGGTAACGTAGAGTTTTTTTTCTCTCTTTGGATTGATTCGCTGACGACAGTAGTATGGCGACCATCCTACTTTTATGAGCGGAAACAAGTATCATTTCCCCAATCGTTCTGTCGTACTTTCAATACTTAATGGGTTCCTTTACGTTGCCAATGAAAATCACGTTTGATGAAAACTAAAAGATGAAACAAAGATTAGTCAAGAAGATTAGATGTTTGTGTTTGTTTGTTTCTGACGAACAGGAAGAGTCGGTAGAACGTTTTATTTCTTTAAAATTTGTACATTAACTGTCAGGTGATTTTGCTGTATTATTGTTTCATTTCTTTTAGACACCTGATCTTACGATATACTTTTGATACACAGTAAATAATAATATTTGTGAAAAAAAAAATGTGTTCTGTTATTTGTCGGGATAATATAGAAGGGACCAGTGCTCCAATGTTATTGGCACGGGGTCTATTGTATACAGCAAGGCACAAGCTGCTGCTTTGAAATAGGACCTTTTCCATAGAAAACCCACATTTGTAGCGTGAAGGACTTCTCGTTGAGTTTGAATAGGTATTATCTAATACCTCTCATCCCACCTGGTTTCAAGGTGGAAGACTCACGTAAGAAATGTTGAGGTGTGGTCAGTTCATAACAAATAGTTTTGATAAAGAATTCCCGTTTTAAAGAAAACTAGATCACTAAATACTTACGTATTACATAAATTATATTGATGCATATATTTAATCAGTAGTAAAGTTGTTCATGGAGAAATTTATAAAGAGATTCCATTTGCAAAAGAAACTTGTCCAGGAAATTTTTATAAGCGTCCTGAAAAACTCCATCCACATTCTGCACAACCATATATATACAAAGATATAATTTTTTTTTAAATTGTAATTAATTTGATATTGTTATTCTGTGGCACTTGTCAATTTACTGTATGTAAACAGAGTATGTAAATAAACATATATTCTCTCTAAATATTATAACACTCAACGAAGAATTGTTTTAGTAAAATTTTGAAGCCTTCTAAATTCAGAAGAGAATATTTTAATGAAGTTGCATGGAATAAAATTGGATTTAAAATGATACTGTCAACAGATAGCGCCAAACCTGTTATGAATGTTACACAACCATTTCACACACTGTATAGCATGTATGGTAAAAACCATTTTGATGTTTAAGTCACAAAAGCATGTATAACACGAAAATTGGAATTGTAATTCCCCAGCAGGCCAATTCAATTCTTGGAAACGATCCAACTGTAATAGTTCCCAACCCCACAATCCATAATACCGCTTCCATCCATTCATAACAAAACACAGTCATGTTTCAACTCTATAGTATTACCTTCCAATGTACAAATTACAATCCATGTAGCATAGTAGGTGGTGTGTGCTAATTACATGAAGAGATTAATTTCACCTACAACTGCAATGGGTGTTAAATTAACGTCTCGAATCTAATGAAGATTTATATTCTTTGAGTTAGTGGTTGTGAATACAACTTCAATTGCGAAATGTGTTAGATGGACAGCTGAAAGAATAAGAATAGAAACAACTCTAGAGGTGGGCATGACACGACGGATGTTCTGAAGAAGGGAACGATCAACAGATTGCGATACATCCTGGATGGAATACTCCTATTCGAATAATGTTTTTATACCTAAATTTACATCGAATCTTTGCAGTATGTAATTTGATTATTTGTAAATATTTATTTTATCGAGAAAGTAAACAACCCCTTCATGAAAGAATCCAGAGTTCCAGTATATTTCTAATAGTTTTCTGCTACAACTCTTTATTTCATTATTATAAATATTTGTCTTAAAATTTATAATTTGACACAATTTGTGAAACATAAATGAATTTAGTTTTAAGTTAGTTCAAATTCTCATCATACTAATATACTCTACTACTGAACGAACAGCCATAACAGAAAATTAACTCACCATTACTTATCTTTAAACCTGTATTTTTTTCCAGCGGGAAGTAATCTTTTCCAACACACATATCCCGTTTTACTTTCTTTGCTCTCTATTGTACTCACTTTCACAAGAAACAGTTAAGCTGTGTTGGAAAAGATGGCTTCCCGCAGGAAAAAAATAGCCCTGCTTTAAGTAAAAATGAGTCTGATAACTCAGCACACTTACAATCTCCATGCCTGATCTGTTGTTGTAACGCAGGAATCACGGTCACGCGCCCATCTCTCTCTCTACCCAAAAAGTCCAAATGTATTCTTCTACCGAGACAATGGGTCGTCTTCCCTCCCTCCTACGTTTGTATTATTATTATGAGAGGATGTGGCTTTTACTTTCGTTTCTGATCACCAGGTGGCTTCTGCTACGCCAAAAAGAGCATTTTCGCCATCCACAGGGGAAATCAGCTGTGAACGATAATTCCAATTTGATGCATTTGCACGTTAATTGAACATGATGGCCTTTTATGGGAGTTAGTATGGATAAAAGGTTGGGCTCATGTATTTTCATTATGTAGAGGTTTGTAAAAGATCTGCATTAATTGTTCAGCCATTACGTTAGAGGACAAAACCAATTTACTTTTACATGGCATCAATATATTTTTGTAGTAGAGTGGATTCCAGTTTGTTGATTCGTTCCATGTTGAGTTTTAGGGTAACGAAAATTGGTTCAATTAAATGAAGTTTCTTTTTTAATTTGAATTTGGGATGCAATTAATTCGTCGCTGTTTAGACAACTGTGAGTTTGGTATCAGATATACGGCAGGTTCTATACCGAGAGCCTTATGAATTGGACATCGTACGGAGCAAAAAAAAATTGTACTTTGACGAACCAGCTCGGATTTTAATGTGAATAGCATGACTTGCTAATGGTACGTGTAAATTCCGTTATTTAAGACTGTAAATACCGAAGATATTCTAGATTTACAGTATACCATTTATAAAAATACCGACTTTTAAAATTTAATCCTATACATTTGAATAGAACACGTTCTTTCCTTTTTCCCTGCAGAAAACCATAATCAAATTTTTCATTATTATATCAAAACCTAGGCGTCCGAATCGATCATCTCCTAATTCTCTTGAAGAAACTGAATCATCTCCATTATCTCTATTTCCTTTGAATCTGTGCAGTGATTTCTTTATCTATTGTTGATTGAATTTATCAATGCGAGAGAATATTGTGAGTGAAATGAAGCAGACGACAGTATTATAATGGGTATTGTCTGTTTGTTACAAGTGTAACAGATCGATTTCCAAATGGTATCATGTATTCAAAGCTAAATACACTTCATTACGCATCGAAGCTTTCCAAACACAATTTCTCTTGGCAGAAGAGTTGGGTTTTGTTTGAACATCTTTTCATTTTGTTTTTTCATTCGTAGAAATTATTGTCCTTGTGTTTCCACGTTTGCCAGAGAAAATTACGGTGCAGAGTTTGGTCGAAGAATGAAAAAGAAAACAGTGTCCCTTGAACACAAAGACGAAAAATGTTGCGAATCAAATCAATCGATATGGATGTTTTCGAATGGATAAATAGTACCACAAAATATTTAGTGGTAGAATATTATTTATTAGCTCGTGTATTATATCGTAAAAAAATCATAGGAGTTTTTTTATTTTTTTATTTACTTATCAATTAATAATCTTCGAGTCTACTTTTCATATTACTAAAATAATTACTCCTGAAAGGGTAATAACGCGATGACCACCATGATTTAATCCAATTCGCCATGTACAAATTATTTTTTATTGTGGAATATTCTCTCATATTATTAATTTCAGCTGCAATTTGCAATTACGATTATAAAATAATTACCGATAATAACCTGTAATTATTATCGTTACACGTTTCATCAACACAGAACACACATAGTTTCTCTACAATCTGTCAGTTAAAATTAATAAAAAAATACTAGGTTTCATTACCCCTTTACGTTAATAGAAAATTAAGATAAGAAAAGTCATGGACATCTACGAGTAGACTGAGCTATAGAAACTGTTTAAAGTAGTTCCTTCAGAAGATGAGAACAACTCTCTTTTTTTACTTTTTGACTTCTAAACAGAAGTCTATGCGCCCGCTCTTCAGTCTGTCCGTCTGTCCGTCTGTGTACACAATTCAGCT
>JAQIWE010000974.1:0-17939 GCA_034698565.1 Campodea plusiochaeta
GTTTTCAAAAAACCATCATCGGGGCCATTGTGAATAAAAACACAACACTAATAAAATATCAATAAATTTATTTCATCATAGAATAAGTGTTCTTGTAGACAATATCCAATACATTAAAATTAGTAGTACTCGTACCTTTTTACTTTAAGGCTAAATTACCTTAATATTTTTACTTTAAGGCTAAATTACCTTAATAACAACAATTATCAAAGCGTAAGAGAATTAAATACGATGAAAATTAATATATACTGACATACCTTACACAGTAAATAAATTATTAATGACAAAAAATATTCCTGCGTCCGGTCGGATTCGCACCCACGTCCCCTTGCTTACCTGGCAGGTGCTTTACCACTTAGCTACGTACTGTAGCTAATTCGTAATAAGTAGTAAAGCACCTGCCCGGTAAGCAAGGGGACATGGGTTCGAATCCCACTGGACGCATATGTATTTTTTGCCATTAACAATTTATTTACTATGTAAGGTATGTCAGTATATATTAATTTTCATTGTATCCCCATGCTACCTATTTTTTTCTTTTAAAGTTATTTATTTTATTAATTTCTGTTACCTCTATGATGATGTAGTAATGTAAAACATCAACGAAGCTCTGGTGTAGAAGTTAATAAAGAAAGTTTATAAACATACATTAATTCAAAAGTGTTGCTGCTTTTCTTTCAAGCTTGATGTATGTGAGAGAATAATATGTTTATTCACATACTCTGTTTACACATAGTAAGTTGACAAATGCCACAGAATAACAATATCAAATTGATTACAATACTTTTTAGATTAATAAAATCCAAATGTTTTGAATTCATAGAAATGATGTTAGGAGTAAATTTGTTAATATTCAATCTTCTTATCTATTTAAGAATAATGTATCAATTATTCGTATTAGAAATACATCAAATATATATACCCACAGTAATCAATAGTTTAAGCCCCCAGGTCTTTTATTCATATTCATTAACTTCTTCAAGGTTTGATAATGAATTTACATAAACGTCGAAATATTACCAGTTATATGCAGTTTTTTTTATTTATTATTTCATTTTGACGAAGTTAATGATCCTACAGTAATACAAATACTCTCATCAACACTACCAAAATATACATCGAAAAAAAAAATCGGTATCCCATTGTCTGTTTCTATACTAAACTTCCTGTTTCCGGTCCTCCTATCATCTCGTTCCATGTTATTTTATCGATTCCGTATAGACTGAATGGTGATTGCTATTGTTACTCTTCTCAGTAGCCCACTCAACATATACAATAAATTTATTTCAATGGAAAATACGAAATTTCACTTCATTATTATTGAAATATAGTAGCTTAATATGTTTGTCAGACAAACTTTTCTTGGAATTTTAGTATACGTTAATTAATTTTTTGTTTTGTTGTAATACGGCAATTATGCTGGTCAAAGTTTCACACACAGTTCAAGTTGAATTTCGAATCTCCATTTTGGTTAATAAGATATAGAAAAGCTTAGCTTGTTCTCCTAAATTTGAATGATGGAGCAGGTAAATTATAAATTATGCAGAAACATATATCATGAAAGAAAATATAATACCCTAAATAAAAAAAATATTGTCAAAGAGTGAATTATTCATCTTACTGCTGAATATCATTTTCTTGTAATTTGTTACATTCACAAACATTGTAACTTACAAATGACTTTACTTGCTTAGGGAAACTACAGATAATCACAAAAACTTTAGTGTTAATTTTAACCGTTAGATTCTATTACATATTTATAAGATTGCTTCTTTCTCACGTGTCATAATTATAGTAATATGAACAGTTGCTGGTTCAAGGTAATAATTTGTTGTAAAGTCAACATTGATTACTTCCACCTCTTAATTGTGACTTTGTGGTGGAATCAACCATAGAAAACAGTACGTGTAGGAGTTTATAAGTTACTTTCAATGATGATGTTATATATGTACCTATACTTCAAACTAAAAATAAAATGTTTGTTATACATCAAACGAAACACCCTAAATTTTTGATAATTTATCGATTTCATTGTAGTTTCCGTAAATAAAAACTGTCAACATTTCACAAATTCTAGTACTCCTCCAAACCAAAATATACCATTTTTTATTTACATTACTTTAAAACTTGAAAAAAGGAACTCTACAATTTCTTTGAAAACTTGACATCTTAAAGAAAGTTCTTCCTACCCCTTTCATGTAGACTGCTATACATTTCACATTCCTTAAAGATATATTTCAGAGATAGTTTGTTCTGGTTAGAAAAGTTACTGTATGTAAATTCCACCAGACATTGTAATATATCTTAAAAGTTAGACAATTAAAACTACCACTTTATTTGCATGCGCTAAATGAATTTAATTAAGAATTATTTGCTCTCAACAACTTCTTATTTTGAGGTTATGCAAAATTAAAGAGCACATCTGCAGAAAGGAAGTTTTGAATGGTCTTGTAACAAAAATAGTTGATTATTTGGCATAACTTTGATTTTTTTATGAATTTTGTAAAATAGTTAAGTTATACTAGGAGTGGATCCGTGATCACCTCCTGGTTATACTATATTTATTTATTCAGTTTTTAGAGTATTATTAACTTATTGTACAGTGGTTGAAAACAGTGTACAGTGGTTTTCTTTCTTTCTGTAAATTTCATTCAACTTAATCATCACATTACAGATTTGGCCATTAAGTCTAAGATATTATTTACAATGATTTACATTAAAAAATATACTGTGTGTGTATTAAGTAACATTAAAATATTTTAAATTATTACAATTTTACAAGAAAGTATCTTAGATGTTTTAGTTTGCATATTTTCTGTTGAGTATTTTTAGATACTGTAAGTAATTACGACAGGATTGTAAAGCAAAGTAAACTATTCTGAATGCTTTATTATTTATTGTTCTTCACAATTATCTTAATTTCGTTAAATGAAATTTATTTTCTCATTTGATTTTATTATATTTTTTCTATTACTATTTCTACTTTCCATTACTATCAACTGCAAATTTTCAATAATCTTAGACATAATTTATAATATTATTTAGTTTCCAATACAATAATATTTTATGTATCACATGATTCTTTCGGTGGATATAAATAATTAAAATTATTTTAAAGTACAAATAAAAAACTAAATAAATAAACCGGAAAATAAAAATAATTAAATGAAATAATAATAAAAAAAATTCAATGTAATAATATGACTTTATAATTAAATACCTTATTTTGTAAAACAAGCTCTACATTCCCAGTTTTCATGCAAATACTTTATATAGATTAGAAATGCTGATGTTCAGGAAAGAAATCACTCCTTGCTCCTGGAAGATATGCAACCCAGGCGCTTCGATTCGCTGGCACACAACATAAAATAAGGAGAAATCGAAGCATAATTTATGTAACCAGAGACCAATCAGTAAAAAGCTGACAGGCAATACAGTATTATTTTATTTACGTATCAATTTTCTTGAAGACCAAGTCTTATTATTGATCTCGAATGCTAACTCTGTGTGGGTCTCGATTTATTTAAGTGGCCTCGTACCTCTTGGTCTCGATCTGTAAATCTCTGTCTTCTTGGACTTGATAGAAACTCTACAAATACTTGACCCAAGTCACCCATTGACCCAAAGTTGGGTCACTTCTCACTGTGGGGTAATTAGTCAAGTTGAATTACTGGTGTCAACTTGCAAATCTCACAATATTAATATCAAAGGATTCTGGTTATTCAGTATAATAAAAATAATATAACAACTTTTGAATTGAAATTAATATTAAAGATATGTAAGATCACTACAGTAGTGTTCATTAAACATAAAATATAATATTATTCATTATTAGAGGGATTCTATAAGAGTTACCATTATTACTGTTATTTTCCTGCCTGTACTGTAAGTATTATAAGTTTTAAAGTATTTATAACATATTGATATATCATCTGCAGTTTTTTTTAAAGAAGAACACAATTTATTTACTTTACAAAGTCTTCAAAACATTTAAAGAATCCAAAACAAACAGCATTTTCAACTCCCCTGAAATTCGAAAAAATAGAAATCCAAGCACCCACACCTGAGACAAATCAAACTAGGGTGAGAAAAGACAATCAACCAATTCAACTTATTTTCAAACAATATCAACGTCTTCACAAAGTATTTCTTATTTACAAAGGTGCCACTATATAACGTACACCCCTCCGAAAATGAAATAAAAAATTTATTCAATTGTTTGTTGTACTGCATACAACCAACTCGTAATTGGAGATATATGACTGAAGGGGGGAGGACTGTAATCTCAGAGTGAGGGGGGAGATATGTTCAGGAACATTTCAAATACAATAATTCAGTGTTTGACAAACTGTAACGCCTTAATGGTTTACTTAGATATTGGTTTGATTGATGTGTGTTTGAAAATGTTTATTTTGTGTTTGGAATAAGGACAAACTCAAATACAGTAATACAATTTTTCTTTGAAAATCAATGTTATGAAGGATTTCCTTTGTGGTATTCTGAAAGACCTTTACAATAGGTACTGTAAACTTTCTGTCTCTCCGATTGTAAAAATCATGGTAGGTTTCAGTGTACTGAATTAGTATCAATTTGTAATTCCATTTTCGGCAGTTTATTATCAATTTTTAATTCCATTTTCAGCAGTTTAATTATCAATTTGTTCCATTTTCATCAGTTTAATTATCAATTTGTAATTCCATTTTCAGCAGTTTAATTATAAATTTGTAATTCTATTTTCAGCAGTATTGAAATTTATCAAATCTCAATTTATTTATATTTTCTTCTGTGGTTTTGAACGTCTACATCACAATAACTTATTGATGTTATACTGTCTAATGATTGTAAAGCTTGCTTCAGACAGATTTAACAGAGGAAGAAAAATTCTCAAATTACTAAACATTAGTAACAAGAAAAAAGTGGTAAATACTCTCAAACTAATTCAAACATGTACGTATAAATATACAACATTTGTGCAAACATTCTCCTTGATATTATCTGATATTCTAACATTCTCTGAATAAATTAATAACAAATCATCATACGGTACTGTGATGATGACATATATAGTTTATTAATGCCGTTTATTAAAATAAGATCTCTTAGTTAATAATTCATCTTCAAAATTAAGGATTAGACCACTTCAAAACACAATAAAATACTGGATTGACGTTTCGTTTGCTATATTATACAAACATTTTTAAAAAACAATATGTCGAGAAAGGGAAGTATGACATACAAATAAAGTTATGTTTTGAAGTGATCTAATCCATAATTTTGAAGATGAATTATTATCAAGAAAAGCCACTGAATCTCCGAAAATCTATATATAAGATCTCTTAGTTATTAAAAGTAATTTTCTACAAGTCATGAGATTCATTTCCAATTGTAAAAACCTTTTTAAAACGCTAGAAAACAGATCAGATATAACATTCCTTTTTGTCCAAACTAAGTCAAAATTCCACAAACCCAATGTCCAAAAACCAAACTCCTCAAGCCCCCAAATTAACATTCAGTCCTGTACACTCTAATAACTTTAATACCCCTGAAATCACAACGAAAATATTGAGTTCGCATCATTTCGCCATGTCACCTCACTAGAACAAAACGTAGAAGAGAGAATCGCTAAATTTCGTGCGAATATTTGATCACTCCAGAAAATGATGATGTTATGTCATGGATGAATTGGTCCATACTCTATCCAATGCATACAAATTGTGAGTTATAAAGTCCATGCAAGAATAGAAGGAGTTGTATTATAGTTTAGTGGAGTTTGCTGCTGTTTCGTTATATTCATCTGGGTTTAAGGATTTATAAAGTTGGAGTTTTTATGTTGATGAGAAGGTATTGTGAATGTGCAAAATTTGTAATTATACAGAGTGTTTCAGAGCGAGCTGACACATTTCAATCGAATGCCAAGTTGCAACCAATGAACTGATTTTTATGAATTAAAGAAGAATATACAGCCTTAATTCTATATTTTTGTATCATGTAAACAACCTTACTTAAAATGAAATCAGGGGCGGTTAGAAGCCGCGACACAAATACAGTGAAAAATCAGTTTTAAACGACATTATATTCTTCTTTAATTCATAAAAATCAGTTCATTGGTTGCAACTTGGCAGCCGATTGAAATGTGTCAGCTCGCTCTAAAACACCCTGTAGTTAGAAAAATAAATACAAATATATGTTTTTACGTGCTTCTGTCTTAGAAGAATGTGTATCAGTATAAACTTTACAATGTTGCACTACAATGTTAACAATAAGAAACAGAATATTGCTTTCGGAAGTTTATAATTATATTATAACTCCCACATTTTCTTTAGTCTGTCTCATTATTTGCTAAAAACAACATACTTCACTGTGATAATTATTTGTTTTAATAGTGTTTCTGAGGCTAGAAGTTTCATGCATAATGTTTTAGTAATAAAATACGGTCTTAAACTTCCAAAAATAGGTATCATTTCTCAAATTTCAACTAACAGACTTTAGTCTTTATGAAGAGAAATTATTTGCTTACTGTTAACATCAATCAATCACCTTTTATTGAATGATTAAGACATTAGATCATCAGCTTGACACATTAACTGATATACTAATAAGTAAAAAAAAAATAGTCAATTTTGCTAAATACATTTGGGTCTCATGTTCTTGTGGAAGGTATATAGATTGGTTTGAAACAATTAAAAAAATATAACAATATGCGATCGGAAATTTACTACATTATATCAAAGGTGCTATATACGTACAAATGATAAATATCGAATAAATTAGAGATTTTATGAACCAGCGACACTGACAAACTACAAGCAAACGATTCCGTAAAATATTCTTCATATTTCCAAGAGTACAACCATCACCCATTAATCACACTCTTATTTCCATCACTGGGTATTCCCTACCATATTATTGGTTACCTCTCAGAAACTATCTCTTACCACTTTTCCAATTTCTTTTCTGGCTCAACATAATTTTCTTTTAGAATAGGATGACATGTCATTTAAAATTGCAATCTCATATTTTCTACCAAAGATTGCGGATGGGACCACAATGTCGAATTTTATTGGTTTCTGATCCCCTTTTGCTCAAGAATGCAATAGATGAGGTGGAAAGAATCAGTGAGGGCCACCACAAGTAGTTATAGAATAGAAGAATTCTTGGATGGTTAACAGATGTTAAATTGTTCATTGATTTTGGTATTATTAATTTTTTTAGAAATGTAATTTAAAAATTACTCGAAGAAAACCTAGAGTACTGTCTAAGATGAGAAATGAAACAACCAAAACTCTATTTGAATTGATACTTACTTTCAGATTAAAAACCTTTGATTATCCAGCATCTTACATAATTAAATACAGTATATGCAAGGATGTACAGTATCTGTACTGTGTGCAAAGTCATTTATGAAATGACCCACCATCTTTTGATGCGAACGTGCAGTAAACAGGCACTGTTCTATAATGTATTATATTTAAAAGGCCTATATAACCTCTTCTTAAGTTCAAAACATTACTATTATGACATAATATTTCCATCTTCCAGTTTCTTAAAAATATTAATTCAATAATGTATTCAGGTATCCATCAGCAGGAGTCAAATGGAAGTAATTTTTTTTTTCTGTAAATCTGAAATTGAAGTGAGAACCTTAAGCGTATCACAGTATAACTCTTTAGTTTCATCTTCGGAAGAGAACAATAACTTACCTAAGCATATAACGAATTTCGATTACATAAGTCATAATAGCTTTTTATGTAATACCTTGTTTATTAGGGGTCAAGGAACCTACAGTATATTGAACAAGAAGCAAATTATTTCCCCTGACAAAAAATGAAAATCTTAATTTCGACTTTTCAATAATTTTTGTGATATCTTAGTATTTTCACACATCCAAAATTAAAAAAAGTTAGAAATTCCAAATACTGAACTTTTTTACAAAACACTACTATCCAAATACTATAGCCTATATTGAGGTTGCGAAATTTGTTTAATATCAGCAAGTGGGTTTCGTTGAGAAAATTAGCAAAGAATTTGGAATATTTGGATAGATGACATGACATCGAAGATGACAATATTCGAAACATAGGTCGGTTTTGACTACGGACTTTTTGTCATGTGTACAAACTATGACAATCCTGAAAATTTTACTAAAATCCAATAACGTTGCCAGATCAATTATTATAGTAGTCAACAGGAACAATATTGACTCACTGGTCTGTTCAGCCGTAAATACGAATGATGTCGTCACGTTCAGTATCAGATATGATACACTATTGAAGGGAAGAAAGAGTAAACATTTCCAATAAAAAAAATGGTTTTCGGTATAAATAAAAGTAGTTAAATAAATGAGTAAACATGCAGCTTAAAGCAAAAACAAATAACCTTAAAGCACCAACCTAAAATACCAACATTTTTCGTAACCAACATTACAATCTAACTCTAAAAACCAAAAACACTCCTCACCCCAAACCCTTCCGGCCAAAAACGCGCGTGTTGGATTTTCTAACTCCTACACCGAAAGTTGAGTGTTCCTTTAATCCCGGATTTATCCGGGATATCCGGCAGCCAACCAACAGGGAAGGACTGTGATGAAGATCACAAAATGTGAAACGTGATGTCGATAAGCCCAAGAGAGGGAGGGAAGGGGTTTTTGGATCATGTTCAAATAATCAACTTGTTTATGACGGTCAATATTCTCTTGGATAGTATAGGTCTCTTACATAAAAGATAAAGTACAGATAGATGGCTAATATTATGGTTTAGGATGAAACTTATGTTTTAATGAGCCTGAACATAAAGTCGTTAAAAGCTGAATATTTCAAATTTTAACATTATGAAACACACGTTTAATGTACAGTATAAACAATATGGTTGTTACAACCTTATTTGCCTTTTTTTGTTTCTTGTATTTCTGCTCATTCGTTTTGTCCGACTGTTTATATTTAGCATGCAAACGTTTTACAATTCTTTGTATGCCATTTTTCATTTGTATTTCAGTTCTTAACAAGAGAATTGACGTAAAATATCAATGATTGACATAATTTTGTCTTCAATCATTGAGGACTAATGCGAATCACTGATATTTTACTTTACAATGATTGTAAAAATTCTTATTGCTGATTTTGAGAAAATGTATACGAAAGTCAGCTGGTTGATTTTTTTTTATTAATTTATATGAAGTCCAGTACAACAATCTCTTAATAAAAACAATAATAGTATTGTGAAATAAAAACTGCCTTAGAGTTCTTTTCATAATTTATTTTCTACCGACCCGGGTTTCGAATTTAACAAATTCATATGCAGGGTCATATGAAAAAATGTTGAAATCTAACTCTTTTGAAAACACAACTGTATCTTAAAAGAATAATAGTATATTATTTTAGCTTTTTATTTAGCAGAATATATTACCTTGGATACATTTATATGACTTGCGTATCATCATTTTCTATTTGAGGTCAAATTATCAAGATTGCTAATTTTTCCACTGAAGTTATATTATGTACTGTATATCAGAGCCATATCAGAGAGTGCTTTTCGTGGAAAAACAACTCTGCAAAAATATAATCTTTGCCAATGACACCGCAGAAAACAAAGCAAAGCCAACTTAATTTCACTAATGGATCGTCGCAATATCAGTAAAAACATTATCTAGAAAAACTAAGGCTTCCTTTCACCTTTGTTTATCAAGCCCTGAAGCCTCTCTATACTTACAATATATTATGAAATATAAGACCTTATACCTTACATACTGTGGTTAAAATACACTTTCAGAAAAGAAAATGATTATTTTCCTTCTCTTAGGGCACTTTATATTTTCTCCATTCTGCAAAATAAATACAATGTGAAACAGGAATACGTGAAGTGCTGCAGGGTAACATAGTACAGATTACTCCTTTCTTGAAAGAGGTGAGTAGATTCGCCTATATGCCAGTACAGTTGCCATTTGGTTGACGTTTTGCGCAAAAGTTTGGTTAAATATATATTGAAACTTGATCGTTGTTCATTTTTGTTATATCGGACTAATATTGCGATTTTTAATTACTCTATAAAATGAAATGATTGACTGATTGCTTTGTCTTAGAAAAGGGAAATTTTCAACTCAAGTGGGACTCGAATCCACTACCTTGATCTAAATCTGTATTCTTTTTTACAGCTTGAAGCCATCTTTTCCAACACACAGATCCCGTTTTGCTTTCTTTGTTCTCTATTGTATTCGCTTTCCCAAGAGACCGCTAAGCTGTGTTGGAAAAGATGGTTTCCTACAGGAAAAAATACCCCTTTAACGTATAATGAAAAAAAAAAACTAATGTGATTTTTTTCTATGTGGATATGGTTTTCGAGTTTGGTTCTATGATGATTTTAATATGAAAACTTTATTACATCACTTTCCTCAATAAATTTGATATGACATTTAAATAAATTCTATATAGCTCATTGTCTTTAAGAATATTTTTAAAGTAAAACATTGCTAAATACAGATTTAGTTAATTTCGTAAATATTCAAAAGTTTTTTTATAAATCCGGGCAAAGCTTCGTTCTTCTCTAAACAGCGGATATACACTCAAATCTCAAGATAAATTAACATGCAGAGGCGAATTGAATATCAGTAGTAGGAGTAATATTAAGCATTCAAACCGCTTGAGAGTATCACCAGATCGCACGTCTCACGTGCGATTCTTTCGGAGCGATTTATTCGTGATCGGGAGGAGATACCAAAAAACCGACGACATCATCGGAATCCTTTTTTTGTGTGTGTGATTTTTTTGGTTCATGTTAATTTTTTTTCTGGGTATTCGTAGGTGCCCCCGATCATTTGTTATTCGCTCCGAAAGAATGTTATTCCTTGTGTGATATCTGCTAAATTTTTGAACAGGAATGATTGTAGTCTTAGTCCTCTGTGTGCAAGAAGACTATACCACGTAGTCTAGAGTAATATCTATAAAAAAACTCTCATGATGATGTACTGGATTGTGATAAGCAATAACAAACACAACAATAGTCTACTGTATGTTGTAAACCTTTATTCCAGTATTCTGGATTCATAAATCACCATGTTTCGAGGTCACAGCCTCCATCCAGATCCAGATCATATCCAGATGAAGAGGCTGTGACCTCGAAACATGTCGATTTATGAATCAAGAACGCTGGAATAAAGGTTTACAATATAGACTATTGTTGTGTTTGTTAGTAATATCTATATTTATAATAATGCAATTTTCAGAGAATTTGAATCGAGCAATAGTCCATAAAATGATATGTATAATAAACATTACAGGTATGCAAAACTTTGAGAATCTTTTGTATTTTGGTTTTTCATTAACTTTTTATTATTTTGTTGGTTTTTCATCAACAATAAACTGGATTTTCTATACCATTTTACTTCACCTTAAATTCACCAACACAAGTATACAAATAAGAAAAATCTCAACTCAAATTCCCATTATTTTATTTAAACAATGACCTATGATAACCTTAATATTATATTATTGCAAGAAGTGTAAACAAACAGCTTATAATCTACATTTCTGCTTAGTAATAACAGCATCAGAGGTATAAATTCCTTTGTTTACATAAAGCTTATTTGTTTTAGAGATTTTAGTCCTCAAGTAGCTAAAAGTTACTGTCCTCTAGAAAATATTATGAACGAAGAGAAATGTGCTTTTACCATTATTATTCCTTTGTTCACATAATGTAAAGTAAGTACTGTATACTATAATAATAAAATATTATAATAATGTTTGGATACATTTCGAGAATATAGCTGCTGGTCCTTTGAAATGGGCTTGTAAAGCTTTTTGCGAAAAAGTAATGGGAGAAGGTATGGCCGTTGTAGTAAAAAGAAACTCTATAAAGTGGTACAATAAACTGGAATGGTTCTTTCTGGTTTTCAAGATCACAATGATATTGCGTTAATGCAGTACTTGTCATATAATTCAAAATAATACTTCTTCTTTCTACTAAAATTTTCGAATTTATTTTATCAGTAACCCTTTTATTGTTTTGGGAACCTTTGACCTCCGGTGGAATCTGATCAAAAGTGCATTGGGGTTTGTTTTCATTAAATATGTTGTATATCAGAGCAGTAATCTGACCAGACTTTTTTTTTTCCTCGGGTACATGTAAAATGAACTAGCAGGACTATTTGATACTGTCACATTTTCCTTTACACACGACTCAAATATTCACATAACAGAGAATATTCAGACATTCTGTGTTTACATCTCTACTCTACTTTTAAACTTTATTTTATGTTCAATATAATGAGTTTGTGGCAAAACAAAATGTTTTGAAACAAAATATGAATATGAAGTGTTCCAGTAAATTAATTTTTTTAATTACAAACTTTGAAAAATCATGCTAAAATTCGGTGAATATTGTTTCTCACTTAAAAGTTATAAAAATAATGCATTAGAATAGAAATGAAAAACCAAATGCTGTAAAAAGGATTAACTGAGGTATGAATTGTATGAAAAAATATTAAAAATCTTCTCGTGAAAATTCAAAGAGAAGTTAACTAATTCAGTACGGAAACGTAAACCAAGTCTTATTATTGAAACAATGTACATAATCTAGTAGACCTGGGTCATCCCATAAAATCTGAAACTACAATAAATACATCTTCTTTAAATAGTGCATAAATCGCAATCACATTGCCCAATATGTTAGCTACACACACACTACCAAAAGTAGAGTTAAGCCATTTATTATTAGCCCCCTTCCTGTGTTTTCAAGGTGTATTTGCGACTTGAAGTAGCCAGCCGTGAAATAACGAATAAATAACATGAAAGTAGGGGACGGTCACATATATTAGGAGGGGAATACAACTAAATTTGGATCTTTACTACGACGACAAACTTGCTGGAGACTTATTAGAGTTATCAGGCATAAGATTTCTAGTTAGACCCCGGACTGAAGAATAGTAAAATGGAAACACTTTCATTTTCAGGTTGTCTTGAAGTTCTGAATACTCGTGTAAATTTCAGGATTTCTTACAATTCTGAATAATCGTATATGTATAGTGGGCAAAAAGAAACTGACCGATTTTGGATCCTTATTACTCGAGAACGGGATAAGGCATTGTGATGGTTGACCTACCCTTTTAAAGTGCTGTTAGTTAACTTTAAAATGCCGTATGCTATTTCATTTCCCGTAAACTACTAAATATTTCAGGAATTCAGAAACAATGAAATTAATTCAAATTAATTGCTTCAGAAAGCAGATTACTTCACATGGAGAATTGATCGAATTACATGTAATTGCTTTGAAGCACCTGCGCGGCTTCGGTTCAGTATGTAGCTTGTTTTTAATAAATTGAATTGTATAGTGGTAATGAAGAATATTAGAAGAAGATATTAGACATGTTTTAGAAAATATAAGAACCCTTACTATAATTATCTATTTTTTCTTAGGTGAAAATTGAAATCTTTAATAAAACTGAATTGTAATATTTGAATGTGTTTCCGACGAAATTAATTTATTTATTATCAAAATGAAATCGTCTCGTTCATCAAATAAAAATGTGATCATGATGATTTACATAACTTAGTAACGTATATTACACTTTTATTATTTGAGTACGTTGATGTTTCAAGTTATTTCATTATTTTTAAATACCTCATTTCTCTTTGAAAAGTTCAACGATTATCAGGACAGCATCACGACTATTCTTCATTTGGCTCATCATTTAAATTGTCAAACACGTTTCTGAACTCACTAAACTTCTAAAGCTACCTCAGAAAACCCACATTAATTAACCCTAACTACTTACCTACCCAAAACTCACCACTACATTAATCTCATATCTCCTAAACCCTTTCTGATCCCGGATAAACCCACCGACTTAACCACAAATAAACCCACAGAAAATAAACCACCCAAATATTAACCACTAACAACTTCAGCACTATTACAATTCTAATCCAATCCTTTAGAAAGTGCAAAGTTCCGATCAGCAAGCAAGTAGAATTCTAATGTAATCCAAAGTAATCCCAAGTCAGTTTTATATAGTTCGAGGGGTCCAGCACTAGCAAAATCAGGTGTGCAATACTTAAAGAAATCAGAGGCAAAAATATATCAAATATTACATTTTCATCAAAAGTTAAATGTTAGAGGAATCTTGAAATACAATGGACTACAAGTTTTCTTACAATTATCAAACGAAAGAATGTTTTTTTTCTACATATTGGAACAGTTTACACTAACCTAGGATTCGAAGTTCAAAAGGACTTCAACAAAGATCCGTGAAGGGTTTTTGACTTCACCATCAGAGTGGAAAAAAGAAGAAGAAACGAAATAAATACCAACAATAAACAAGAAAATATAACAACAATGAAATAACAACTAATAAAACAGCAATGAACTACACACACTGGTAATGAAGTCCTATATATTGAACTTCGAAATCTAGGTCAGTGTAAACTATTCCAATATGCAGGAAAAAACCCATTCTTTTGTTTGATTATTGTTAGGGGAATATGTATAAGAAAATTATAAACTGTCACTCTTTTTAACACCTTCGACCCCTACAAACGATGAACCTTCATCTACTCAGGACACATTTTTTCGACATCCCACCCCTCGTTTCGTAGAACTCCCGATGTCGCATATACCTTCATTATTTGAAATTTCGATTCAGGGCATGGGTATGCTGGGGTAAAACCCGTCCACTTCTCTAGATAGGGGTTGTTTGCTTTCTATTGCACATATGGAATACTTGAAAAACTTTCAAATATTATATGGATATCCGGGTAGAAAAATAGTGTGAGGTGGAATATAATAGAATTTTGCTGAGTTTAGTTTGGTCAGGATAGAAGTTTTTCGGTTGTGTACTGTCAGACTCGATAGCTTTTCGATATAGTTTTGTTTTTGTTGTGCATTTTATTTGGTATTTCCCTTTCACAAAGTATTCTCGGATGTATCAATAAATGGAAAAGTTCATTTGTGTTGTATACACCATATAATTATATGCTCTTCTAATTCTAATACTGTACTTCTGATATGATAACCATACAATTACTTAATATGTTAAACTGACAATATACTGTCAAAATAATAATTTTGCCTATGTTTCAAATGATGATATTGACAACCCACTGCAGTTTATTGCAAATTTTCTCGTTTTCTAATGGTATGGAAAACATAATTATTTAAAATTTCATGTACACAGACTTCTTACGCACCTACAGTATTCTCTGAATGAAAATTACAACTTTAATCGTCAACATACTAGTTTCCTTAAATTCTACTGTATTAAAAATATAATTTAGAGCTACTTTAATTATTGAAGAATACTAGAAGAAATGGTGCAGGGTCTCAGCATTTTCTTCTGCATAATATACAGTATGCTTTGTCAAATTTAAAGTTTTACACCAGTGGCCCAGTGTGGTACATCGTTTTGATCTTTTGATGTACAGCAAATGTTATGAATCTTGTTTGCCAAATGACTTATTTTCTACGTGGTGGTATATAAATTCTTCTCAACTTGTAAATTAAAACTGATGTTTTACACTCCTTTTGAAGTCTTAGATATTTGGCAACTTATATGATCTGGCATTTATGCAAACATTTTATTTAATGCGAATTTCCTGTAGCGGCGACTACCTTTCACGTTTCGCTATGATGGATACGGAAATTAGTCGCTCACTTAACAAGTCATCTTTATATTCTAAATTGAACTAGGTAATTTTTTACATGTGATTCTCAAGACAGTAGACAGTTTTGTTTTCACTTTCGTTACTGCCAAATTATTTCGATTTCGTGTCTGATTCTTTTTATAATTGTCAAACCACTGAAATAGAATTATCAATGCACACGCCACAAAGAAGAGAATATTGTAGTTATATTTTGGCTTTATGTTCAAAGGGAAATATCAGTTCAAACCCTGAAACTTTAACCGAATTTCTGTAAATTAGAATTCCTAGTAGAAAATATCCACTATATAGTATACGCTAAAAAAAATCTTGTAAAAAGTAACGTTGAACAAAACAAAAATGCTACATTTACGTTTATTTAAATTGATCAGATAAAAGAAATATCACAATGTTCTGAGGATTACTTCAAGCATTTTAAATGTATATTCAACAATTCACTCTTATACACATATTTTTGGATTAAGCGTTTGTACTATTTTTCTGAAGTGAAGGAAAGTGAATGTGTATTCTGTAAAAAGTCAACTGCATGTCTGTAACCTGAAAATATGCAATTTTGCGACTGAATTCTGAAATATGCGGTGTATGTCCACAACAACTGAACATTATTATTTGAAACAATGAAGATTGTTTTTCAAAATGTTGGAAAAACTTTCTATTAATAACGTGGAAATTCTGACGCAATAAGTTGTTTACACATGTAGAGTGGTAAAGAAGAACGTTAATAAAAGTAAAAGTTTGAAAATATTCACAAAATACAAGATATATAAAATACAAGATGTATTTTGTGAGACTTTTCAAACTTTTATTCTACAGTTGATAAAGCATTTTTATTAATAAATGAGAAACGTCCTGAAGCTAATTAGTTTGTTTCTTATAAGTGGTCAAACCCAAGAAGTATCGTAAAGGAGATGATAATATTGCGCTGCTTAACTTCTAGCACAATATATTCCAGTGACAATAAAATAGCATTCATTTCTTTAATGTTTGAATGTAGACTTTTTTGACGTAATCATATTTGTTATACGGTAGCACATCACGAGCTATCTACAGCAGTATATTATGTCATTTCCCCTCAAAATCCTGACATAAACCCTCCATTCAACTCCTTATTTGTACTCATCACTCAATGAACTCCAAACAAAGAGTAAAAAAGGAGTCCAGAATGTGAAGTATCCTCAACAAGAAAAAAAAACGAGAAAAAAAACTTTCTTGAAATGGTTCGTTTGCTCCTCAAGAAGACCTATTGCAATCTTCGCTTTTTTCAAGATTGAAAGGTTGGCTCTTAAAGACAACATTTTCTCTCAAAGTGCATTAATATCAAGAGGACATGAAAGGTTTGTCATTAGAGTTTTTTATATATATAAATGTTAGTTTTTTCTGAAAGATCTGCGTCTGATGATTTCGAGTGCTTTAGGTATACTTATGATGAAAAGTATGCTTAGCACTCGTAGATGTCTTTGCTTGAAAGGAGAGTATATTCTTAATTACAAAAGCGTTTAAATAAATTAGGAAATAAAACATCCTTTTATGATATTTTCTTTGCTTTCGAAATGGTTACGGATGTTTGATGAATAGAAATTGAAGAGATGGTTTATTAACTGTATAAATGGAGTTGATAAAAAAGAGAAGGATTAAAATGACGTTATTACAACAAGATATCCAGTTATAATGAAGATATCCAGTTACTGTTTAATGAAAACAGGTCCACATTTTAAATAATAGTTAGAGAAAGCAAAGAAATTTAGATATAAATAAATTAAGCCGACTTACTTTACATTAGAATAATAAATTAAGTACAAAAAATATTCACCTCGAGTGGGAATCGAACCCACGACCTTTGCATTACGCGTATACTGCTATTACCACAAACTATGCACTAGTGCACTGGTAATAGCAGTGCACGCGTAATGCAAAGGTCTTGGATTCGATTCCCACTCAAGGTGATTTTTTTCTTTCTTGTGCTTAATTTATTATTTTAATGTAAAGTAAGTCGGTTTAATTTACTTATATCATTAATCAGTTTATTAACGTAAGCTCCTGGAATGCAGAAAAAATAACATTACTCTGCCGAGACATTTCTAATCAACCATTTCAAAGTCAGTTTTCACTTGGAAGGTCAAAATCATATTTATCATTATGAGCTTCTAAAGATAGACATAAAAATGTCCGAATAAAAATAATCAAAATCAATATAAACAAGAAATTTCCAAAATAAAACAAAGGGTTACCTGCAGATAATGAATTTCCGGTTTTCTGTGATTTTCTTGTACCTTATATTATTAAAGAATTTTTGCA
>JAQIWE010000975.1:0-17930 GCA_034698565.1 Campodea plusiochaeta
TCAACACCTTAATTGAAAGTGAGAAAACGACTTGTTTAATTTGAAAGTAAGGCCAAATAGAAATGAAGGAGGCAAGAGATACTATAAAAACCATAGAGACAAAATTCAAAGAGATATTCTGGTCAGTTATGCTGCCCAAGTTCGTTGCTATTTTGTGTTAGTTCAGTGAATTATAGTGTTTTCAAAATGTAAGTACCAAAATAAATAATTCTAAGGTAAAGTTTTATCATGGAAAGAATAGGGAGAAATGTTAAATTTAAATTATTATTTGGTTAGGATAGGATCTACAGTTTATTGATCTACAGTATTTGCTCGAGAGTTCACAAAAATAAGAATTTGATATTATTGTACCATATATTTAATAGTTATTAGTTCAATAATCATTTAATTATTGAAAAGAAGCTATGTATTTTCAGAATATATATATTTTATTATATATTTTATTTTGGCCTTCTATAGGTCCTACATGTTATTATTTTGTAAAAATAATAAAAGCAAGTTTTATATTGTATGGGGAAAAGAAGCATTTCATTTCAAAAATTACGTAACATATGTTTGCATATCAGATTAAAGAAATGGGTATCATAAGGAGGAAAATATAAGGAGGTTAGGTGTTGAGATAAAGCTGTATAAAAGGGGTTTTTCATATAATAATAATTTAATATTATTTAAGAGAAGTTAAGAATCTCTGATAATAAAATATTAAGACGACGAGTTACAAATCTTCTCTATTATATTTATATTTGATTAGTATATAAATCGAATTTATTGATTTAAATCAAATTATGAATATTTTGACAGTGAGCATGGATTAGAATATCACGTGAAGAGGATTAGATGATGTTTAATTCACACTTTACAGTACAAATGGGTTATAATTTACCTAAAGTTAAATTTGATTTTAGCAGGTCGTTACACTGGGGTCTCTAATTCCACTTCCACTTTCTGATTTTTCGACCGATTATCAGAAAGTGTTAAGTGTCTTTCCGGGATAGTTTTTTTTATTTACATCTCAGGATCTCTGCATGCCTGAATAATGAAGGAAAATATTAATAAAAACTTCTACCATTAATTTGTATGGGGGCAACACGAGCCATTGGAACCGTATTCATCTCCTAGAAAATATTTTATTTACTGTATATAATACACACTGATTTTCACACAGTTTTGTCTCAGACCAGTTCCTAAGATATTCATAATTTTTCTTCGTTCAAAATATGAAAAAAAAAAACAGCAGGTAAATTCTTTAAAAAAAGATCACATAAGTATTAGTGAAAAATAATTTAATTTGCAATTTTTTATAAGAATTGAAATCTTATTTTCCGTCCCACATTTTGATTGCTACACAAATCTTATAAAACTACTTTTTGAAAGTAAAAACGAGTTGATCTCAAAAATACGAAACGAGAAGAAGAAGTTTCTGTTTCTGTCACTAGAGGAAGCACTGGCTTTATGCGTACAGGTTATGTTGGAAGAGACATCAGCCCAGCAAGGCCGTAAAATATACTGCCTTGAGCCCAGTGACCTAGAGAACTTGTCCGATCGAGTGACCAAAGCTTTATTGACCTTTTACTGACCTACTCTAGGGATTACTAGTTAGAAAGGAAAAGTTTAGTTTGGAGTTTAGTACTTTTTAATGAAAATTAGTACTATTGTTCCCTTTTAAAGAATGTGAACATTAAATGAATGTAGTGTACTAAAACCAGAGGCGATTTAATTTGGTTTTCTTTACAGTTTTACTAATAAATTATAAAGATATGAGGTGGTAATACATATAGTTTAAACATTTAATTATTTATATTTAGAAGTAATAGTAAATGAAACTTGACAACAAATTAGATGAAATTAATTGTAAATGATTTTTATTTACAAATTATTTAGTTTATAGTATAGGGCTTTGTTACTTTGTGTCAATTATTAATAATTTTGTTAATTTTTTTTATCAATTCAGTAATTATAATGGGGAATAATTTTTGATTTTCTTATTTTATCAATAAAAAGACATGAGGTGGTTATACATAGATTGGAAACATTTATTATTTTTATTTATGAAAGATATTGGATATCACTTGAAATTAAAAATAAATGAAATTAATTGGAAATAATTTTACTTATAAATTATTTTGTTACATCATTTAATTCTTCTGAATATTTGGTTATTTCTATTATTTAGTGCTTTTATATTATTATGTTTTAACACATTTTTTGTTTTATATTATTTTTATTTTTTTTCTCATTAATTTATAATGCACTGATTAAAATTAATATTGTGATTATACTAATGATAATTAACTGCTTCATATTTAAATCTTCATTGAAAAGGAGGTTGGATTTATTTATTAATTATTTTTTTATGGTAATGCTGTGTCTGAAGATTTAGTAGAAAATACTTAAATAATAATAAATTTTAAAGTTAATGATGATTTTAAACTTTGATAGTAAATGAAACTTGATAAAACAAAGATAAATAGTTGTACTTCAATTTTAATTACAAATTATTTTATTTTCATATAATAGTTATTTGACACTTAGTGTTTATATTAAATATTTATTTTTATGGGTGATTGTATAATACTTAATGTTTTAATGGTAAAAGATTACTTGATGCTTTAAGTCAAATTGAAAGTCTGTTGAATTTATTTTTGTGATTACCTATCAAATTATTAAACAGTTTTAATTATAGAAGTAAATTTTATTTTTAATTTTATTATTATTTAAAGAAATACTGCATCATTTTAGCATGCTTCTTTTGTTTTGCTGAATCACTATTTCTATATTACACTGCTAGAATACAGGGATATACAAAATAGACATTTCTTCATTTTATTATTAATTATTATTAACCACTATTAATAAGATAGTGTTTAAAAATATATATATATATACTTTGTAGGGGAAGAACTTATGGCAATTTAATTTGAAAGTCATTATAAATAAACTTCGATTGTTTTTATTATTATTATTATTATTATTATTTTAGCGTTTTCTTATATAATATGAAACGCGATTTTAGGACTTTGGCGCGATTTCAGGACCAGATTAAGAAAGTGGCTTCCAGAAAGTGCCATAATTCAGTTTCTATGATTTAGAAATAAAACTTTAATTTTGGTCTATGCCTTAGAAAATTAATTTCAATATTTTTAAGAATTATTGAAAGTTGTGCCGATTTTTAACAAGGAAATTTTTCTGATATTCAGTAGAGGGTCATTAGAATTCAGGCTTTGAACTTTGAAGAAAAGTGGCTTATTTGAACTTCTATAGTTGGTTTTCATCGGTTGAAAATAGCCTTTTTATTGTTGGTCTTGAGTATGACAAACTTATGTGATAATTTCGAATTGTGTGCCAGGTATTGAAAGTTGTGTTCAGTGAATTTTGTTTTTGAGTTCAGAGTGTAGTTTGTGGATATGTTATGTTATTGACCCTACGATTGTGACATCTGTTGAGCGGCGTATTATTTTTCTGCTGTGATATTCACTGAAAAATGATCATTAGGATTTTTCATTCAACTTTGAATTTTGGAGAAATAATAATTTTTATTTTGTCATTGTTACCCTTTAATAGTGAATCATTTTCGAAATTATTGGAACAAAATAATTTGAAAAATCAAATTTCATAATTTTTAGAAAATTGTTGTAAAAGATAGGGTTACCCTTGCTTTCGAAAAATTCGAAATTTTTCAGAACAATACTCGCCAGATTTCGGAATTTAATTTTTTCAGGACAAATTTTATTTTTCAGAAACTGGTTCCTCATTGAAGAATAAGTTGAGTCTTAGGCTGTTCTTATTCAATAAAGCCTTCTTCTATAAAATTTTGATGTATTATTTTGTTTTATTCCCTATTTAATTATGTTTTTTTTATTGTGTGTTGAGTTTTTCTCACATCTACTTACGCGGATACTTGAAACTACTTTCAGAATATTTTAAATTGAATTCATCATAATATTTAATAATAATATTTATTGGGCTTTAAACAGATATCTATATTCAAGAGATACAAATACAATTATTTAATTAGGTCATATGTATATGATGATTTTTGTAGTAAAAGATTTAGAATAATTATTTCAGTATACAGGTATTTATAAATATACAAGGCAGGGCAGCACTTTGAAAATAAATAGAAAATAAAATCTAATAAATTTAAATACTCATTATCATATTTTTATAATATTTTCTGTGAAATACTATGTTAGATAAATACCACAAATATTTAATAAAAAAAAATATATCTTTTTTTTAAGTTTCTCCACTTTAATCTGAAGAATTATTTCCTTTTTGTTGGATACCAGATATTTATACCATAAGTAATTATGCTTTTTATAAGAGTATTATAGAGAAGACAAAGGCGATCTATTGACGTAATTGCTTTGATGTAATACTAAAGTAGACTAAAATCCGAGGAACTTTTGTAGTAAGGTAATCTATATAATTATTTCTTAAATGTAAATGTGAATTGAAATTAATGCCCAAAATCTTTTATTTAATTACATCTATCTACCTGTTGAAGTTTGAGATATATATAGTGACATAATTTTACAGTTGGGGATATTGAGTTTTATATTATTCGTTTCGCTCCACAAAGACAGGGAATCAGCATTTTTTTTAGCTGTTCACAGTCGCCTTTGTTAGAAATTAGTCGAAATATCTGTAGGTCGTCAGCGTATGTTAAACTCTCTGACTTAATGACTGATGTTATATTCTTTGTAAATATTATAAATAAAAGTGGTCCGAAAACTGAACATTGAGGTACTCCACTTGTAATTGATGTGTAATTTGAAACGGAGTTATTGTAGGATACTTATTGCTTTATATAAATAATTTATATTTATTTTGGTAATTTATCCGGACCACAAAATAAGTTTTGTTTTGTTTATTTTAAGAAATAAAGTATATCTTTTAAAAGGAAAGGAGAATAGTACATACCCGACTAAATATTAATTTGTTTTATATGACTTTATGTGTAATCATCGATAAAGGGAAGAACTACAGAAAAGTGAGCGAGAGCGAAGCTTAGCAGCAAGAGAAGCTCGGAAGCTCAACGGATTGCGTAGCCTTGTTCAGGAGGGGTCGAGGATCTCCTTTTGGAAGAGCTCGCGTTTTCAGATCCAGGTGTAATTAGAAAACAAAGAAGAAAGTGTTGGTAGAGTAGAAGGACCACCAATATTAAGACGTCCATTTCATTTCAAAATGAATCCACCCACTTTGGAAATGTTTGAAGACTTAAGAGCTTTCATTTTGAAAGGATCGGTGTAAAAGAAATGTGGAGATATCAACAAAAGCTGAAGATGATTTGAACTAAAAGTATAATATATATATTCCAGTACCCTAAGAGAATATATATTTTTTTTATTGTGTTTTATTTTTCAGTTGTTGCCTGATAAGGTTTGACTATAAATAGTACAGAAAAGAACAAACTATGTTTTAATACAATTGACTATTACCTTTATGGGAAATTGAATGTTATGAAATCATGAATCAGATAATTAAGAAAGTATTTTATGATAAATGGGAAAATTACAGTCGAATACCAGCGTTGATAACGAGAGATCTCATTATGTTTTATTTAGCTTAGGAGCTTAGTTAGAAGCTCATGGCTTGACAAAAAAAAATAGATCTTATTTTAGAAGAGTGTGAATGTATTCAACTCTTTATAGTTTCGTAAATAAATAGTGTAAGTTTCTGCAGTTCAGATTTTATATTTTCACATTGAAAGTGAATGAATCCTGGGATGGATAGGTCCTATTGTCTATTTCAGTAATTGTTCAAAAGGGGTGTAAGTAGCCACCCGATTTGGTCGTCACCTTACATAAAAGGTGACCCTTTTATCTTTTTGAAGGAAATTCCATTTAGGAAAGTTTTGTAAATGAAATTACAAATAGAATCGAAGACAAACAGTAAAGGGTTTGGTCTGTCGATGAATTAGAGGTAGCAGTAAAATCACAAACGGTGATAGCTGAATGTTCTGAAGGAGACTTTAGTTTCATTCATGTCCACGTGGTACGACCAGTCTTGAATACGGCAGCCATACGGATTTGGTGAAATGTGGATTCCTCAGAGAACATTGTATATATCCAATAAAGGATATGCTACTACCACAATAAAGATGAAATTTTGTGTAGGGAGCTTAGAGTAAATGTGTAGCCATAAGGATGGTACAAGAATTATAAGAGAAATCAGCAAAACTTACTGAGTCTGAAGCAAGATTTATGCATGCTAAACTTCAGACCCAAGTAGAGAGTTTTTACGCTGATAATATGGATATCGATCCAGAATTAAACTAGTATGCAACAAAGGGAAAGTAATTGCTTGAGTAGAAGAAAAATACTGCGCAGCTAGCTTAGAGAATTGTACATTAATAAGGTTCACAGTTATAGCTAAACATAATATAAAATATTGAAGATGTACCGCCCAGTTTGCGATGAGCTTTCTTTTGTTTATTAATCTTGAAGTTCTTTGATTTTTGGTTGAGAACCATGTAAATCAGATGATAAAGTTAAGGGTTAGGAATTCAATATTATTCTAACTTTTTATGTCATGTCAGTAATTATAGTAATTTTAGTTAGTTTAACCGGCAGTAATAATATTTAACGATAAAATTATTTAAAAAAAAAATATTTGTCAATTTCATTTAAATTGAAAATATGTAATCATATTTCTTTGACTTCACAGGTTGGTCTACTACAGAAAGAGAATGTTATATAGTTATAGACAAAGACTTATAATCTACAGTGATCACCATGTATTTGTAATTTAAAAAAAAATTAAGAATCCTAATGGTAAATTAATGCTAAGGACGTTAACTTTATCAAGAGTATGAATATGTAAGGTGTTTTATGTAAGTGTTAATCATAAATGTTTTAGTTAATGAATTTAATTCCGAAAGAGCCAATACGGGAAATGTAAGATGTTGATCCAGATATTAAACAAATTAAAGAAGAACAATTAGTAAAAGAATATCTAGAACATATTAATCGTTGTCGTAAAATCACAGTCGACTATCTTGATAAGATGCAACAACGACAAACAAAACAATATAATAAAGGACGTGTGACTCCTGAATAATTTCCCGAAAATTTAATACTTTTTCCTATTCCCAATCTTAAAGTCGGTAAAGCCAGGAAGTTCTTATCAAATTTGTTTGGTCCTTATCCAATTATTGAAAAACGATCTGAATTATTACATAATTTGACTAAAATTCTAGAAATAAAGCATGTGAAATTTATTATGCATGATTCTTCTCTTACTACCCTCTTAAGGTAGGGGGATTATATATCTAAAAATCTTCATGAGTAATAAATACTTAGGTAACATGAAGTATTATTTTTCTTTGGAGAAGAAAAAAATTGGGCCTTGACAGTATCCAAACCAGCATTGACAATTTCATAATCATAGGATACCTTGTGGAAAAGGATCAGGAAAAGAGTATAGGTAACTATAACTAATTTTGAATTTTAAACTCATTTTAGGATTTTTCCAATTGTTTCTTTTCCCAAATTTCAATTTTTTTTTGTAAATTAATTAATAATAACATTAAACTACAAGATAGTAAAGTATCAATAATAAGTTTTATACTCGTACTTTTTTTGTGTTGTCACTGGTTTAAAAAAAAATATGTATATATATATATATACTTTCCATATTTTGTTTTATATAATGGCCGCTTCAACTGCAGGAGCCGTCCATTTCGTAGTGACTAACTATGTTAAAAATAATTATGTACTGTATGAGTACGCCAATTCGACAAACTTACTTTTAATACAAATTGGCAGGACATCAAAGATAATGATACTGGACATTCGGGTAATAGATGAAATTATTCATTTCCCGGTAGGAACTGTTCGTTTCGCCTATGAAAACTGGGACCGCCAGATAAGGCAGATTTATTCATTCACAATTAGAATAACAAAAAATGGAGTACAGCTACAAAACGTTCACTATAGCCAGGGTCACACTCAAGGCACGCGCGAATCAGTTATGACAATTCCGTTGAATGTCTTAACTGATTTCATATACCAATGGAGGGATCGGCGCAAAATTGTCGAGTTAAGTTTGGGTAATATGAGTGAATAAATTTGACTTCACATACGGATTTATTTTGGGTAAATTTTTAAATTTTTTTTATTATTCCAAGCAAAATTAAAAAAAAAACAAGTTATTTTCTTAATTCTAAGGAAGGAAAGGCATGATTTATTATTTTATTGGTGAAAATCATACTAACCGCTAACATCTTTTCTTATAATGTTAGGGCCTCAATCAATGATTTTTTTTTGTTTTCAAATTATTGTGGTTAAACTTTTAAGTAATGAAACCAGGGCCGTAGCCAGACATTTTCCTTTGGGTGGGCACAGGCTGAGACCGCCATAAAAAGGGTGGGCACTATAATTTTCACAATTTTTGTAATTTAATTTTTACAATAAAAAGCTAATAATATAACTTATATTTTTTAAGATTTTTCTTCATGTGATGTAATAATAGTATTTGACAAAGTAATTTAACAGTAATTTTTTGAGAGCTAAACCGAATGCACCTTTTTTCTATTTTGACTGGAAGACTATCTCTTTTTAACATTTTAAAAGTGAACATGTCAAAATGAAAAGTATTTTTATAGAACATTGTAAAATTTGGATTTTTAACATTTTTATCTTCTTTATTTTTCATAATTTATGAGTAAATTAGTTAGCTGTATTTTTAAATCCGTCAAAATATTGTCAGTAACTCTGAGGATTTTTATTAATAATGAACAAATGAAGTACTGCTCTGGGAAAATAAAATATTTTTGAAATGATTCTCTCAACAGCTCAACATGTTAACGAGATAAAATAATAGTTGTAAAAAAGTGACTGAGTGCTACAGTTTTGAATTCATGTAATTTTAAAAGTTTGATATTATTTCATTTGGATGGGCCCACCCTAGCCCACCTGTAGCGACGGCCCTGAATGAAACGATCGCATAATTGCAAAAATACTTTCCTTTTAGTTTCAGTCAAAATATTTTCGTAATTTTCTAAATGTTGTAGTCAACATTATTATTTTGCGACAGTCAAGTATTTTTTTAAGCAAAATTGCTATGTAAAGAATGTCCTAGGATACATTTCTGTTAGACAGGATACTTGTGTATTTTAATATTCTCTGTAACAAAATTCAAAAATAATTTTGGAACAAGTGGAAGACCTTTAAATATAAGTCAATTTTAAAAAGCCAGTAATTACTATAAAGGATGTGAATGAAACAAAATTATTTTACCTCAATGTGACGAAACAAATAATGATTTAAGCTTTATAGTGAAAATTCATGCTTGTCTGATAAATTTTTCGGAAGAAATAACCGGAAGAAATGTCAAAATTTTTTTTTAGATAGAAGGTTTTCCGAGAAACCATTCATTTTTTGTTGTTATTTAATTTTCTATATTTTAATTTTCACATTGGGAAAAGTAATTTAGATTAAATTTTAAAATTGATTCATCGTTTGTTACCATGTACTTGTTACGTGTTAAGTATAAATAAGTATAAGCATGTTCTACACTTTCCTTGTTTTAATTATGAACAACGAAAGAAGGAAATTTTCCCTGTTTTGCCTATATTCTTGAACAAAATAACAACTTCAAAAGTTGATCAACAGTAAGTATGTAGCCAAATTTCGATTATACTGTCATGGCCGCCATCGGGGTCAAATGGCATCCTGTATTTACCCCTCAGTCTGTTGTGAGCAGTGGTAGGGTGAGGAGCTGGAGTGTGCAGTGAAGGGTGCAGTGTGTATTGAAGCGAGGATGCATAAATTAAAAGTATGGGTGAAATGACACCCTGTCTGTTGTGCAGTGGAGTGGAGAGTGCATTGAAGTGTGGAGTGTGCAGTGGAGTGGAGAGGGGTGTAGTGTAGATGGGTTTATTGTTACACTGTTAAACTGATTTAAAGTTAAACTGACTTAAATTGAATTAAGTTATTTAAACTGATTCAAGTGACTTAAACTGAATGAAGTTATTGGGATGAATAAAAAATGGTTTTATGGTGCATATTTTTTTATTGAAACAGTGTTGACATACATAGAGTACATTTAGAAAGGTCTACAGTATTGAATTGTCTTATACACTTTGATGGCTTTAAGTGCTTCATAGTCGAAAACATACAAGGTTATGTGACTAATATATTGATACACCTTTTATTTATATCTTTTTTTACGGCAACTCATTTCCTATAAAAGCAGGAAACCACTACCAGCAAGTACACATTTTAATTCATTGTGCTACACTGTCAACATGGTATATAACGAGATCCTGAATGCAGTGAGGTGTGGTGAATATAAACGCCCACATGAATTCCTCCATGTTTTTACTCCATTGTTCCCTCAATATGACGCAAAATGGGAAGATTGGAGACCACAATTTATGGACTTGTGTTTTGAAATGATAAAGATGCAGCGTGGATTAAGAAGAATTTTCAGTGCAAACATGGCTAGAGGGATGATGGAACCTTGTGAACTCTGCAAACCCACCCATGGTACTACTACGCACATCACTACAGGAAAGCAACGCATGGTTTTGCCGAGTGGAAGAGACAGTATAAGTGCCTTCTGGATGATGTGTGTGAAGGAAAGTATGGTAGAGTTGAAACCTTCAACGTGGATGCTGACCGTTTGCTTCCGAATGGTGCTGAATGGCTGAAGTGGAATGCGAAGTTCTAGTTTGGTTGTGGACGTATCATACCGAGTCTCATCGCAATAGAGCCTGCCTATGGTGCCATTTTGGAAACAATGAGTGATAAGGAATGTCCCAACTGCAAGGCAAATCATTATCATCCTTGTTATTTTCGTGGACATGTTGGAGAATGTACTGCTTGCAAAGAAGGGAGAAAACATTTTTGTCTTTATAATTGGATGGATTAATAAAAATTGAATATAATGTACCTGTTTTTTCATTTTGTAACACTATATGTTCATAATAAATAGTCACATAACATATTATTTGTTATAAGCAGAGCTATCCTCTCAGCACATAACTAAAAGTATTTATAAATAGATTTTTCAAATTGCCCATCACTGTGTTATTATATTTACAAAATTGTATTACTGCATTTTCTATGCATTATTCCCTAAACTAGTTATTATTAGTAAATAATAATATTATTTTTTACTCATGTAGTAATAAAAGCTACAAATATCACTATTATACTTTTCGTTCTTATTTACTTGGCTATTTTCACCCAACAATATATTTTAACTTTCTTTTTAAAATTTGTTTGTAAAAAATGGCTTGCCATAATCATTCAATAAAGCAACAAACGATTTTTTACCTTATAAAGATTGGAAGGAAGAAGACATGTGTGTATGAATACATTTTTTATTATATCATAATTACAGAATATTATTTAATAAATTCAAGCAGCAACAGACATGTCCTGCACGTACATCCAGTATAATTAAGTGGTTTGAACACTAGAGGGAAGCATGGGCTGGATGTCCGCGAAGTTGACTTGATGTGTGCTGCTGTCTGGTGGACATAGCGGCGTGGGCAGAGGGCTACGTCATAGGATAGCCGGTGTTCTACACATGAGAATGGCGGGGATTTTGGGAGACTCCACATCGTAGACTGTGAAATCCTCCTTTAGCCAATTCTTAAGTCGGGAAGCCTTTTCAGGCGCTGCCACTATGAAATACTCGCCCATTGCGAGAATAGGTTGAAGAAATTCCTGGATCTAGAAAGAAAAAAGGCGCTATAAAAAACTGTCAACAAATACGAACTCCCCTAGTGTTGTTATTATAGTAAACTAAAAAACTTTACAAGGAGTGTAAAAACGTATTATACAGTTAATAAGAATAGGAGCTGTATTTTACGTGAATGGGGAGTTATAAACTAGTATTGTTAAAGTACTGGTTTATAAAAGTATTGGTTATATAGCTTTATATAATTACGTTAAAACTCATTGGAGTGTATTATAAAACTAATAACTTCCTGTTACAAGAGCAGGATAAAACAATGTTGGAAATTTGTTATGAAATGATATTGTTAAAAAGACTGGTTTATAAAATAGCGGGAAAATAAATAACAACCATATACAAAGTTTTATTGTTAAAAGGACTGGTTTTATCAAATACTATAAGCGGAAAAAATATACTGTTATTATTTAAAGTTTTACATAATTACGTTCAAGCGCTTCAATAAAAATACCATTCATAGTTTATACAATAAGTGAGTTTAAACTTACTTGTTTGACGGTATAGCGTGGCACAGTGACAAGGTGGTGTTCATTGCAGGTCAAACACTTCTGAAAATCCCAATGTACAGGGAGCTTCGTGTCAACCAAGAAACTATGTGAAGTGACATCCTGACATGCTGTGGCTGTCGACACCGCTATCTCACTTAAATACTCATGATTTAAATGATCTAGCTTCAAGGGGTAATCTACGACCACAACACTTGGTATAGCAACGACAGAGAACATTTTTTCTAACTAGGTTATGATTGAGTGAATAAAGGAAAAGTGGATGAAATACAATTGCAATCTTGCCAATTTATACTTTTTTTATAGCCATGAAATTAAAATTTAGAATGGAGGGCCTAGAAAAATATTTGGCATAAAATCTGACCATCAAATTATGACACAGGGGCCATAGCCTTCTATAATATTGAAATTATAATACAATTTGACCCCCATTAAAAACAACATTCTAATGCTAAATTTTAAAAATACCGTTGACTGTGGCCCTTAACTGTGCTTCTGCATGTCCATGGAAAATCATTTAAAAAGCCTGAAAAACATAATATGAGTTACAGTTTACTTTGTGATCTGTTACATTGTGTGAAGTGAAATTTCCGTATGTTTTCAGTGTTTTTCAAGTCTTACTACGTAATTTTTCGTGTGTTCTTAGTGTTTTTCAAGTGATTATCTCCTTACTTCGTTTTTTCACTACTCTGTTTTTTACTCAGTTATAATGGCTAATCTCTATGCTTGTTATTTATGTTTCGGTTTATACGAATCTCATCTCATAAGTCAACATATGTATATTATTATTTAAAATATTTTTTTAATTAATTAATTAATTATTTAATTAACAGTGTTTGTGAGTCCTGTTACTTCATTCTGCCTCAGTTTACGTATCATTACTGCAATTGGAATTTTAAGCCTTGCCCGGGATGTAGTTAAGTCAATTAATATGCTAATACAGAACTTATAATATAAATAAAATTATATATTTCTTAGGGAAGCAGGTGTATGCTAAAAATCACGTCCATACCATGGCCGATAAAACCGTTTATTTTCCATTCTGCGATACTACACGCCGGATAGATGTGGTTCCTGATTCGATACCGATCCAGCTATGTGCCAAAGCAGCCGGAAGGCCCAATACCACCATACGTTCCAACGTCGATTACGTCACTTCCCGTGCCTCCTATCCCACCATTGGTAAAAGGAGCAGATCCTGTGTATCAAACTTCTACTACCAGAGCAGGACATCCGCCCTCCGCTGAAACTGTGGCTTTCAACAGTATTATCCAGGAAAAAATCACCACAGTCCCGCCGGCCATTTTGTCTTTAGAATCAAGAATGGGTGAGTTTTATTATTTTCAGTTATATTTGAATATATTTGGAACTGAAGTTTTTATTGTCAATTATTTATAAAATTATTGAAACAAATATACTTTTATAATAAACGAAAGTTCATCAGGTAATATTCCCTATAATAAATACAGCTTTCTAAATAAAAAAATGCACACTTTATATTGACCCTTCTATTTTATAAAAACAACATAATTCCAACAAATATTTGTAATATGTTCTTTAATGAGACTACAATAAAATATTATAATAAATGATTCTTTTTAAATGTTCCTTATAAATATTTTATTACAGGACTCTTATTGTCTTTCACTCTACTTAATCAAATATACTTTTATAATAAACGAAACTTCATCAGGTTCCCTATAATAAATACAGCTTTCTAAATAAAAAATGTTGGAAATATGCACTTCATTTTGAACCACTTATAGAAAACTATATAATACCAACAAATCTTCCCTCTATTAAATGAAACAAAGTAATGTGTTCTTTAACTACGATAAAATATTATAATAAATGATTCTTTCTAAATGTCTCTCATTTTAATACAAAACTCACTTTCACCCTCTCTGACAGATGTCAACACAAACATGGTAAGTTATGTAATTCCCCCACCTGTCATAAGCCCCCCGGAGAGCATAGCTACGCGCGGAAATGCCGTGAGCGTTCGTAAGAAGGAAAAAAATGTAAAAATAGTTGAACAGCAACGTGAAAAAGAGTTAAAATTGCAACAACTGAAACTCGATCGCGAAATTAGACTTGCACAAATAAAATTAGACAGGGAGTTAAAGTTAACGGAAGAGAAACGCGATTTAAATTTAGACCAATTTAGAAGAAAATATAATCGACTTCCTGTTCCTACCGCAGCACCTATAAAACATATTGTCAAACCTTCCCCCCTTCCTCCCCCATCCATTGATTCCTCTCATCTTCAGAAGCAAACAAATAAAAGACCTTCAAATCAATCTTCTAAACAACCTGCTAAATTAATTGACAAGAAAAAAACGCCGCCGAAGCCCGTTACAAAACTGAGTAAGAAAAAAGATGTAGTGAAGAAAGGCAGTAATAAGAAAAGTACTAAAGCTTCTACTGTAGCAATGGCAGATAAGTTACCAAGCACACCACTCTTGGATGAAGTGGATTCCGCGGATGAATTTGAAAATTTACCGCCTGGATATGATGTGCCCTCTCCAGCAGTTAATCAGCTCAATCGTGAGGCCGGCGACGAGTCTTCTAGCTCTAGTACTGACGAACCCGGAATTAATACTAGCTCATCTAGCACCACATCAAGTAATGATGACTTGAGGCAAGTATCAATAAAAGTTATACAACTGTTTTTTATAATTATTTTCTTCCCTTCCTAGTGAACATCTATTGGTCTTATCGACTTACGATCATCAGCTTGAAGGCCGTCTCAATGCTCTCGATGCTCGGTTAAATAATAATTTTAATACCTTAAATAACAGTATAGAAAATAATTTTAATACTGTGAATGCAATGCAGCAAGTACATCTAGAACGGTTCAATAGTTTATTAGTTTCGAGAGGTATACAGCAGGCGAATATAAGTGATTTGGTCTCGATTGCTAATATTCAGGAAAGACGTATGGATACTATAACAACTGATTTACTGGCTAGTTATGATTTAACAGCTACACATATCAATAGACTCAACGTCAGATCGAATTTTCAGCAAGATATAATACAAAGGTATAGTTTACTGTAGAAATAATGTAATAAAAATACTCATAACTCATGTTTTATAGGATGGCGCAATCAATTTCAAACGAAGAAAATACTCAAATTGCTATTGAGCACAGAGTACGTCAAAGGTAATGACCTGCCCCTCGTTTTATACTTCAAACACTAATCTCAATTTATTTACAGTATGGCCGAAGTGTCAAATCAGATATTCGTACTCAACGCAAAAAATGCAGAGCAAGCAAGCATGCAGAAACGGTAATATTTATTCTTGTTTTCATGCTGTACTTTCACTATAGCCTCTCTTCTTTTCTAGTATGAATGTAATGCAGACACAGATAAATCACTTGTGCGAGCAGAATACAGCATTTCTACAAAACCGGTAATATTGAAAACTGAACTTCACTTTAAAATTTACTATAATAACTTTTTTAGTAATCCGACCATGTAACAGCTGTACAATACGTGAAAACCACTTAACAATATAATTTATTTCCCTCTCTTCTTTTTCAGCGCTTCGCAGGCCATTCCCCCCACTTCTCCCCCTCTCCCCACTCCTCCACCACGTCCAGTCAACCGTCTGATGCTTCCGACTGGACCTACTTCAAATGTGACGTCTGTTTTGCCCCAAGCAGCAGTAGCTGTTACGCTTCCAGTACAGCAAGTCGCAGGAATAATGCCAAGGTAATTTGAAAGTGTAATAAATGTATTCATTCACCAATGCGTCATTATTTTACCACAGAGACTAGTAGTTTTTGAATAATGACTTTATTGCACTCGCTAACCCCAGAAACCGTTAAGCTGTGTTGGAAAAGTTGGCTTCCCGCTGAAAAATATCCTTTTATAGTGAAATACAAAATGCTCGAAAACTATTGGAACAAATGCTTCACAATTTTCAGCAGTTATTGAGATACATTACAATAATATTTATGCAAAATGACAAGTTTCTATAATCAAAATTCGGTATGTTATAGCATAGGGATTTTGTAAAATATAAAAATTAATTTCTCAAAAACTACTGAACCAAAACCTTTGTAATTTTGAGATGTTATTGAGATATATTACAATAACATTTATGCAAAATGACAAGTTTCTATAGTCAATAGTTTTCGAGAATTTAATTTTTGTTTTTCACTAAAATCCCTGTGAATGTCAGAAACACCCTTGATGGGTTAAATGGCTTAGGTCAATTAATTTCTCAAAAACTACTGAACCAAAACGTTTACAATTTTTAGATGTTATTGAGATATATTACAACAATATTTATGCAAAATGACAAGTTTCTATAAACAAAAAAAAAAAAGTGAACTAGAGACCTGCACGGTCCAAAAATTCTAGAGACCTGCACGGTCCAAAAATTTTCAGCCCGTCCCTACCCATGGGCTCAAAAAAAAAAAAAAGCTCGATCCACACAATTGTCAAGCAGGACCATGCCCATGGGGACCCACGGGTTTTCCCGGCTCGTCTCTAAAGTGAACATTATAGTAAAAATAACTAATTCATACTTTCTTTCATAGAATGCAAGACGAGACCTCAGCTGCGGTTGATAATTTGGTACGAGAATTTATGCAAGACGATGTGGATGACCGGTGAGTTACTTCCCTTTTTTAATCATATAGTATGTAGTAATTTTATTTCTCTTTATTAGTGCTGTATTGGCTGTACAATACCAACAGGCAGAAGCACAACCATGGCAACGAGCAGCAAAAAGAAACAAAAAATCAAAAGAAAAGAAATAATTTTATATACCCTTTTTTGCTTATACCATTTTTTATATATCATTTTTATACATCATTTTTATACATCATTTTTTATACAACATTTTTATATACAACATTTTTGTACATCATTTTTATATACCATATTCTTCAGGTGTTTTTTGGTCTACAGATTTTTTTATGAATAAAATGAAGTAATTTGAAAGAATTTTAGTTTCCTTTCCCTATAAGGTACTGAAGTATTTTTTCTTTTCCCTTGCAGTTGTGAGCTATGTAATTTAACTGGTGAGCATAGGCATTTCAAATTGCTCTCCAACGCTCTCTCAAACAACTTTAACACACTGCAATTTAAACCGGTGCAAGTAAATCTGTATGAAAGACCATTCCAGGTTTTCTACGCTCTACAAGAAGAGATCAAGGAATTGGCAGCTGAATATTTACAACGTTTAGAAGCAATAAAAATAAGTGCAAAAATTGAAGTTGCTCTCATTAAGTTTAATGTAATTAACAATCATTTTTATTCAACAGACACATATTCTATAAGACAACATAATGAAATTACAAATAACGTAGAATCTTTAATACTTAATTTAATTCGTTTATTAAGCGAAGAAGCAGTACAAGGATCGGGGTGGTCTTTTCTCCACTTAGTTACAATAACATTATCTATCAATAGGCTTATTGTCTTGAGAACTCGTAAATATATACCAACGCCTCCTAAATTAGTTAAAAAAGGGTTAAGGAATATCAAGAATACCGACAATAGGTGTTTTCTATTGTCTATAGGAGCACATTTTCTTACTAGACAAGAAATGAAGGGCCGCGAAGCATATAAAATTCGTTGTTGTGAAAAATATGTAAGCCGGTATAATTATGAAGGAATGACTTTCCCGCCAAGTCCCAGAGACATTGATACTTTCGAAGAAATAAATGATCTGAGAATAATTATATTTGAATATATA
>JAQIWE010000976.1:0-17929 GCA_034698565.1 Campodea plusiochaeta
GATTTTGGATTATGTACAATATTGCCAGTTTCATTTCTGTACTGTGTAATCAGCAAAGGGAACATTGATCTCTGAATGACATATCAACAATTTCAAACTTTTTGCAGTGAAATGCGTATTTCTGGTAAGTGTTGAATTATTAAAAAAATAGACATAATTTTGGAAAAGTAAAAACATGAATCTTAATGATTTTCACCAAAGAACTTGCATGCCAAATTTTATTACTGTACCTTCAAAATAAAGGTCTGTTTCGGGGGTAACCCCAACACTAACAACAAGAACAAGGAAAAAATTTCTTATCTTAAAACCGCTCTAACTTCAGTAAATCCAAATGTAAAATTCTGTAAATTGGAGACATTGATTTAACCATCATCTTTAATGTGTACACCAATTGTGATCATTCTCACTTCATGAAAACAGAAGTTACAGCAATTTTCATTTGCAAGTTTTGCCGTGTTATTTTTCCGTTGAAGCATACTATAAAGCACGCTACCGCGTGCTTTATGATATTAATAAATGGTGAGTGATCTTTTAAGAAAATATGGAGAACATTGAATTCTTATGTATCCTTTTTGATTTAGAAAATTTGCATGCTATATCAGGCACATTTTCTTTTCTTTTTTAAAGCACATTATTACGATAAGCAAAAATGGGGGTGGGCGGGGAGGGGAGTTGCTTATCTCAATGAAATTTACGCCACTGCAGGTAAATGAGAGTATTCGGAAAACTTTAACAAAAACGATTATGTAAGTACATCAACTGTTAGCAAGTAAAATGTATTTCAATATTCATGTGTTTAAAGTTTAAACAATCCGAAGAAGAGTGTTTTTTATTTTTCGTTTTAACATTATGAATTTTTCTATTGGTTGTTTTATTCACGGCCAAATGGCCGTGCCTAACACTAATAATAATAATAAAGGTAGAAAAGTGGAGAGATTTTTTATGATATATCTGTTTAAGTCCACATATAAGAATACAATTCCAGTTATCGAGTTGTTCAACGCTCCTATTATTTTAAAACAATTTACATTCAAATCTGATATGCTAACTTGAAAATGTAGTACATTATTTAATTAGTAATAATTCTTCATGAAAATCATCATCATGAGAAACAACATATTGCAGTAACGTTCATATTCTTACCATAAGTTAAATTATAATTGAATCCCATTCTCTTGCTGACGTTAGAAATAACTGCTTTTATTTCAGGTCCTTTCTTAAATTTCTTTATGTTTTTATTTGTAGCAGGGTTATTCTCTACTGCTGAATCCAATTTGGGGCAGTCGCTGTCATAATACTACAACAGAAACAGGATAATTATGTCATTAAGAATATAGTAGATAGTTTTTGCTTTTGTTAGAAATAAAGTTTTTCGTTAATGTAATATAAATAAAAAAAAATCGTTAATATAATAAATAAAGTAAACGAGGGATTCTCTCAGCAGTGCTCGTGATATTAGTCTTGCTGCATTATAAGCTGGTTTAAATACAGTTTCAGAACGTGAGATCAAGAAAAATTATCTTCGAACTTTCTGGCCTCTTTGAAAATCTATCAAAACTAAGGAACATAAAATAATAATAATTCCTTTCATTAAGGGACATCTATATGGATTGTAACTCATTCGATAAAGCATAACAAAATAAAAGTAAATTTCTACGCTATAATCACATATCACATTAAATGACTGCTGATGAATATAATGGTAGAATTTCTAATAGATCTTCAATTCTGGATAATTTTTGAATGTAATAACATTTTTTAAGATTATTCTTAACATCTTAAGGACTTATAAATTAGAATATTGGTAATATTATTATAAAATACTTTCCGATTTTTCTTATAGACTACAGTATAATTATATCTACAAGAAGAAGAAAAGACTATATACATTGTCTGGTTGGTATATTCATGGATAAATATTTATAGTTAAACTAACCCTGAGCAGGTAATCGTCTGTCAGCATTCTTATGTTGTGGTCATATGGAAACAATCCTTTAGCAAATGCTTCGGCACTTTGTTGAGTTCGAACCTTTGACGTATGACGAAACTAAAAGAAAAAAGATACTATTCTCAGCAACATTATTTTCTCTAGATGAGTAATAGTACTAAATTAAGACATTATACTTGTATGATTCGGACTGTTTCTTGGGAATCTAACGGGTTAAAAATCGTGTTAAAACAACAAAATTCATTGACTTTTCATTTCGGATTAACAAACTCAATTTCTCGTTGAGAATAATATTAACTTAAAATGGGAAAATGTCGAAAATATGCAGGTTTAATGTGGAGAATGTATTTCCCTAGAGAGTACCTCTCACAAAATTTCCATGTTTGTAATTATGAATTGAGTGCAAACCATTTCAACTAACCGACAGTAATATAGTTATGAAGATGATTTCTTTAAATCTTTACTATATTGATAAGTGCATTGTTTACCTGTGTTAATTTAAATGTTGTGTAATGCATTTAAATTCATTTCCAATACTTCCTTAACTGGTGATTTCAGCTTTATATTATAACTCTACATGGTCATTATTAGTAGTTAATATATTATTCATTCAACCACAGAACATCAATAGATGAAAAGCAATAGATTTCCGAATTGAAAGTTGTTCCTATATGAAATTCTAGTCATCAATATTTTCGTTGTTTGAACTACAGTATATATTTTTTTCAGCACATTATGATATAATTTTTGATTAACAGATTGAAACAAATTTTGGATGGAATACTTTGAGAAAACGAAAATAAACGGGGTTAGAAGGTACGGTAATAAAAAAATATTTCTTACCAAAAATTTCCTAGTGTCAAATTGTGCTCCTCCAAGCAAATTTGGCAATCTGGAAGTATATCTTCTAGCAATGTAATTAAGTTCAGCTTTTCCAGATTCAGATAGTAAATTATCATCAGCTGCAGTTAAGTTCATTGTCCACGCACGGAGGGAGTCGATGTCAGCTATGCACATACTCGCTGAAAAGAAAAGGGGAAGAAATATGAATGAGGTTTTCTTAAAGTTTGCAATTTGTATTACGAGTGTTAAACTGTTTTATAGCCTTCCTGTAAACAATCACTTAACCAATACTCCAATAGTAACTTTAATATAAGTACACTAGTTCAGTTAAAATTAATTCTGAACCAGAGCAACAAAACTACTAAAGCAAATTATTACATATTGAACTTAAACCAGTCAACAATGAACCTTTGTATTTAAAAATAGTAAAATTCCTTATAGTCATCGTTACTCTCGTATGGGAAAATACAAATTGTAACATTTATTTAATGCAATTATATATGCTAAATTCAAGAATTATTTTTCTACTTTAAGTTTCAACAGCTCAGAAACCAATTACTCACTTTTCCTATCTAGATAATTCTGATATATTTGTTCTCTCAATTTTACAAGTTCATCTTTCATTTTTATAATTTTATCAGCATCTGGGTAACGAGTTCCATGGCGAGCCAGGAGGAAAAACTGGATCGGTCGACAACCTACGGCGAAAGAAGAAAAAAATTTAATCACAGTTAAAAAAACGAATTAATGGAGTTACTCGTAACAGAAATAAAAAAATTGAGCTTTATTAATAGTCATTGAGAATTTTAGTCCAATATTTCTAGTATCCAATAAGCTATAATATTTGTAATAATACTGGTCTATAATTATGAGTGTATTTCATAATTACGTATAGATATAGGATCGAAGAAATGTACACAATCGAGTTAATCGTCCAATACAAGTTATCAAAACCTAGAAACTCCCATAGGACATATACACATATTTCAGAAAATATCACAACCTCAGAGAGTCGTCATAATTTTTGTTCATCAAAATTTGGACACTGTCTTCTACATTGCGATCGCTTTCAGGTGATATGTATGGTAATTGAGCAGATGTCAAATAAAGAGTTTGTGTATTTTTGTTACAGCTTCTGCTATAGCGTTTCACAATAATTGTAAATATATACAATATAAATATATATTTCAAGGCACAGTTTTGCACATTAATGCCCTTTAAACTAATTAAGTTAAAGCAAGAATCGATAGCTTCCTGAATAAATCTATTAGAATTTCTACTCAATATTATTTTTCTCTATTCCTGCAGGAGTTAAAACAGAAATTCAACTTTTTAAGATTTATATATTGAAATCTATGCAAAATTATTTCTTCTCATCTCATTAAGAAATCTTTAAATTGAAATATAATAAATAGTTGTAATTTCTTTTATTTCAAAATTGTGTTACAATGTAAGCTGATATCCATAACGTCAGTTGTAAATTAACGTGTATGATAAGTACAGCGGCAGTGGGGATGTAGTTTTAGTTTAAACAACAGCAGCATGACGTGATAATGTAAAATATGTACTATCACAAAGTTAACGTGTATGTAATTCTGATGATAGTTTTATGTAATTATTTGTGCCGCATTTCCGTGAATCATGATTATAATATAATTGTGATGAATAAGATAAAAAAAAGTAAAATTAGTAATGGTGACAATTGGGGCAAAACTTCCATATGTCATTGAACCAATTTTATAAAACAAAGCAAATATACGAAAAGAAACATCAGGGTGAAATTTCTATGGAAACTAAATCTAGGTTATGGTATCATATGTACTAAAAAAAGCAGCTGAAAGAATTTCATAATTTCGTCAAAACAACAATTATTGTTATAATATGAAATAGATTATTACATTGAGTATATATACTGCTATAGAAAATTAATTCAATCTTCAAGCGAAAAATGATATATTATATTCAATAATACATAATAAAATAAATAATAAAATAACGAATAAATATAAATAGGAATTAAATAACGACAGTTATTTATAACCAGCGTATCATCCTAAAAGATTTCATATAGAATTAAATATTGTTTTATTATTATGGAATTATTATGTGTGGGAGTAAATCGCTTCAGTGTAATACATTAGCCATTAGAGCTTAATAATGTTATTATGTATACTATTATATGAGATATTGAAATTTCAATAATGAATAAATTATTTAAATTTCACAAACAGCTTGTTTTATATAAAATTAAACAAGGAGTACCGATAATAATAGTATAAGTGAACGGAAATAAAAGCATTTAGTTAAATAGATGAGAGACTCTTATTGAGAGACAATCGGAATCGATGTATTAACCAGTTAACAGCTCATAAGTCGTAACAGCTGATTCCATGCTGAATGTTTCATAATCAATATTGTTACCATCCTTCTGCTTCAAGAGAATTATAAAAAGAAATTATAAATGTAATACGGTACTATATGATTAATGTAAAACTGCATACATTATAATCTTATTGTATTTAGACAGTTAGTTGGCAACTCTATAGTTTTTATTGTGTTCTTAGTATTTAGTATCTCACGCAATTTTCTTGTTATATAATGAAGTTTTTATATAACGCAGATACTCAATAATTTGAAAGTATATCGGGAAAATCCTTGTGAAATTACAGCACGCTTCAATGTTATTCGTTATTCTCCAGTCCTCATATCATTCATAAGAACTATAACGCGATTTGGAGAAAAAGACCCACACAGCATCCTCAACTAAAAATTAAAAATAAAACATATTCTCAAACTGAATTTATGCTTGAATTAAAATATTCCATTTACGACATTAAATATTATTCGCCACAATTTACGTCTCATTACTTTTATTAGTCTAGCTTTCCGAAGGAAACGACTGATAGGACCATCATGTCTGTTCATTCGTCCACCCCTTCCACTAATCTCTGCAGCCCTCACTCATTTGATTTTGACCAAATTTCAGAATGAAGACGTGTATATTGCAAAGTTACTGTATAATAAACCTAAGTTTCGGATTTCAAGATTTCATCTTCAAGATAATGTCTTGTTTAATTTACTTTCTTCGATTTTAGCAGAATTTTCAGCATTATAACTTTTCGAATATACAGTATTAAGAAAAGTTCTGTATTGAAAATCGCCCTAGTTTTCTGATTTTGTATTTCCATCTTCAAATATTCTAATTGGTTTGAAGTTGGATTTTATTCAGAATCACTAAAATCACTTGAACAGGTTCGTCTCTAGTAATTAAGTTATGATATAGGAACAATAACGACTCATCTCGCCTGTCTCGGCTGCAGAATTCTTCCTAAATGCTCGCTTAACATCAAGGAGTTCAATGTGGATTCTTTATGTAAAAGATACGAATAAAAGTTGAGCGGTTCGGAATTGGAAAAGATTCTACTCCTCAAACAAGCTCTTTCATAGAATGATCTGGTCGTTTTGCAACGCATGGGGAAGATCTGACCGAGTTGTGGGGTTCTAAGCTAACCCACAAGGGAAAGACAAAGACTGTTATAGACTAAATTTGCCTCGACCCTCGAGAAGGTTTCTGGTTTGGGCCGGGGCTAGAAATACAATGAATCTATACAATACAAGCTCCAGATTGATTTTTAATTGCATCATAAGAAATATCAATTCTATAATAGTATAAAACGTATAGTAGGAAAGTGGGCTAAAATAGTCTATTTACTCTATGGGAATATAACGAAAAAATTTAAAACTTTTGTTATAAAGTAAGGAGCAATATTTTTTACTTCACAAATTAATTTTCTCATGTAATAATGCAAGAAGAATATATCTTTCCTTTTTATATTTTATTATAATTATTTTTCTTACTAGTCCATTCCTGATTTCTGTCAATATGGATTTTCCTGAAAAATCTTAGGATAAATATATTTGATAAGGTTCATTACTAAGTTAAACTATTTTTTATGGTTTCGGTTTACAGATTACAGATATATGCTGTATAATGCAATGTATATAATTACGCTTTATGCTGACTTCTGGTGTCGAGTTAATAAAGAAACACCAGAGAAGACTACAAAAAATATCAAATTTCATTCAAAGGCAATCCCCAAAGTTGTTCTTTGTGATTCAGAGTTTAGACTTCATACGATTTTTTAACAAATAGAAATTGTTGATCCTACTTTGTCCACAGAATCATATTATTGTGAAGCCAACATCATATTAGGTTCATTTATAACCTGTTGTTGTCTTAATTGAAAATAAAGAAAAATCCTATATGATATATACAATTACACATATATGGTTTATATGTTGATGGGATGAACTTCATCACATTATCGTTCTTATGTCAAGCTGGCGCTGCTGGCTATTAGTTTAGGCAGGTAACAGGAAAAAACATATAAAGGCATAAAAATAAAGTTCTGTGTGTAACTAAAATGAAAGCCGGTATGAATGAAGTTATTAGAATATAGTAACGCCCTTATCTTTTCCTTCAATCTTTTCCGTAATTAACTCCTTATGCATGTAATGAACATATGTAATGTATTTTAAAAGGTCATTGTGTTATTATAATAATGTACATAGGTACAAAAATTGCAAGGTCAGCTCGGCATTGAATAATAAAAATTATCATGCATTATGTCATTTCGAGCGTGAACTAATAATAAATGGTTTTATTCAGTCAATATTTGCTTTATTAATAGATCGAGACTGGAAATCAATTAACATAATTATAAAGAATTCTTTCAAGTTTTCTTATTAATAAATAGTATGATTTTTGTTTTCTGTTTTTGTAATTACCGGTAGATTTCTTCTTAGTTTTCTAAGAGATCACGCAAACTTCTATTACATGGAGTTGTTTCATTTTAATAAAATCGGCAGTGAATATTTATATTATTACAACGTCTGGAGGTGACTTTGTATGCAAGAGGTTCTCTTATATATTCGCATAAGAAAGGTCGGTGCACGCTTTCACGTTTGAATGCACAGAATAATAATGAGAAGTTATTCACACTTTCTACCAACTTAAGCAATAAGTATTATGCTTTAAATATATATACATATACTTAACACAAATATTTAAATATCTTGTTAGCAAAACATGTCATAATAATTATATTGTCAATATCTTAGAGAAGACACAAAACCAGCACTCTTCGTGAGTATGTGATTTACTCACTCGTCTCGATATATACACTTTGTTTCTTTACCTGGGGCGTAACTTGCTATGTTTCTGCCCTTCCTCTTGAGGGGCTCAGAGTTAACAAGGGCGTAACTACGCCTGGGCATTCTGGACGGTACCCCGTGGCCCGAGAAAAAATATTTTTACAAGGAGTCTCGAACCAAGGGAGAAAATGGTATAAAAATAAAAAGAAGAAATTAATCTACAATAAAATAGCTGTTCAGACTCCCGAAATTGATAAAAATCGCAGTTATATTGAATTAAAAGGTTAAAATTTCGGTATTCGGACTTACGCCCTCGCTACTGAACCAAGTATAAATTCTAATTCCTTACATGAAATACATTTTCAGCAATAAAAGTTTTTTTAATTGGCTATTAAAATATTAGCAAATTAGTGCCCCATTACAGCATGTTGGCCCAGGGTCCCCACACTTGTCCTTTACCATAGCTTTGTAAAAACGTTAATAATTCATATAAACAAAACTTTCGTAATATATTTCTGGTAAAACGTAATGTTCCTGGTCATGATCTGTTACCAGAAACATATATAATGTTTACAAACATTAGAAATTTATTTGGTGGAAAATCAATAAATTATTTTAGTTTAGGACACCCATAGACCATGTCGTTGACACCAGTAAGTTAAAATATCATGTTTTACTTGGGTCATATAAATCCAATGTGGTTTTGTATTGTTCTCTGAAGAACAAGTTTGTTTTGTCAAGCTGCACATATACTATCAGAATATAACAGTATACTTAACCATAAAGTGATTTTAATTAAACTAAATAATTCAACCATATAAGCTTGTCTCGAAGTTTGTGCCTGATTGGACTTTAATAATAATGTATGTAGAGAGTTTTATTACTATCAAATAACTTAGGTGGTCTCAGGTGAATTCTACACCAAATTATTGACTTCTATGTAGGACACATATAATTATTTCACATATTATACTGATATTCTAAAAAACTAAAATGAAACGATACCTTGTATATCCAATGGTCTCTGACTTTCTCCATTTACGAACTCATAGGCTGTTTTACTTGCGAAATACACGTAAGGATTTGAATTATTTACATAACAACTTTGCTGATTAGTAGGAGTAAATTGTTGGCATACGACATTGTCAATTAAATACACCACAACACTACACAACAATAGACTTAAATGCCCCATGATGCTCGACTACTTTAGATTGTTTTCTGTAAAATAAAAATAGGAAGTAATTAAATCATGAGCACGACATAAAGGTGAAGTAAAGACCTTTCAAAACGTTCTCATGACTAATATATTCACGCAGAAAGTAGTAACTCATTATCGTCTAACACTACCGAAGTTGTGCCCTTCCTTTTAAAAAAATATAATATCTTTTGGGTTTGGCGAAACGGAAGAGCAGTGGGTGATGAAATAATCATTTATGTAATAATGCAATTTTCTCATCTTGAAGTATTTAAAAGTCAATCATTCGAGATATGTCAGATAGCGTTTATTTCAGTTCTAAATATATTGAATGAGCATAAGCAAATAGCTCTCCATTAATTATGAAGTGAACAAATTTAAGTATAATTCTTAAAAAAATCTAAATAATTTGCATGATAATAAAAAAATATGTATTTTCGGCGAGTTAAGAGAATTAAGGGACTGCTCTCTAAATTAGGTGGTACCGAACTGAAAAGAAGGAAAATGTTTTTTTTTTTTTAAATAAAAGTGTGAAAATTTTTGTATGAGATTTTTATTATAAAACTTTTCAATCGGGGACTGACTAAATTATGATTGAGCAATGGAATGTTTCCTGCTTTAACATAGGGCAAAAATTAGACAGATTTAGGAAAAATAATAATCAAGATTTGCATATAAGAGTATAATTAAACAAAACTCAAAAATAAGTTCTAAATATTTCATTCATTTTTATTGTCATACTCGAAATATCTGTTTTTGTCGTTTAAATACAAAAGTAAACGACGTGTTTCACATCATCACATGTGCAATGATATTTTGCATCAAAGCCTATAACAATGGAAAGCGCTTAAAAGTCATAATCCATCAACGGAAATATTTTGTTGGGCATAAAGAGGAGAAAATGCGGCATGACTGTAGGAATGGCATTGTTATAATTATTTAATGAATGACTGTGAAAGGAAGTACAAAAATACGGAAATAGCATTCAATTATTTTCTATATATACTTCACTTCAAGACTATATTTTACATAAATTGGAGTGAAAAACCGGAAGGTTATTTAACATCTCATGATCATAAAAATCATGATTCTGTTATGTAAACACGTCGTGCCAATTGAAATGGAAAATGTTATCTAAAAAATAATTTAATAAAATAATGATTCCTTTACTAATAATTTATAGATGCAGATCTATGTTAATAATAATTATTTTTATACATAGTTATATATGTTATAGAGTACTGATGTAGAATTGTGTTATGCACATATACAGGGTTGCCAAAAAATGAGACCAATTTATGAAACGAAATATTTTCTGAAATATTGAAGATAGAAAGTAGCATTAAACATCAATTGAAAGAGAATCCTGTTCTCTTTCTGAAAATGTATGGTTTTATAACAATATGAGCCGCATTACAACCGCTACGGCCATATTACTAAAAAGTATCTCAGATAAAAGTTGCTAACGGCAATCTTCTTCTTCCGTGGACCCATATAACCTAATATAACGACAATATATTAGAAAAAAATCATTTTTCTACAAAGCTAAAAATAACTAAAAGCAATATTTTTAGTAAATATTTATCATCTAACCATTCGTTTTGGTTAATAATAGCATCCTGTAATTCGCCATATAACCATTTTTTCATGGTTTTCAAAATGCAACACCTGAAATCTTGGAGAAGTTGTGCCCCGGACACAGACCTTCCACAGGCTTCCACATTGAAAAGGCAATTATGACATTCTCAGGCGTATTGCTGTCAATCATTGCTAATAAAAATTAAATAAAGATATTATTTGAAAAATATTTCTTTAGTTAAGCTGTTACTGTTTTACAGTAGAAAAAACAGAATTTTAATGTTTTGCTATTGTTGACAACTTTTATTTGCTATACTTTTTAGTTATAAGACCGTAGTGGCCGTAATACGGATCCAATTGATGTAAAACCATACATTTTCAGAAAGAGAGATTATTTTTCCACTAGTTTTTATTTCCAGATTTTATCTTCAATATGTAACTATTGCATTTCATAAATTGGTCTCGTTTTTTTTTTTTTTTTTTTTGTAGGGGGGGGGGGGCACCCTGTATAATGTATAATAAATACCATATAATTTATTATACTCGTTCTATGTTGAATTCAATGTTCAATATTTTACAACTTTTATTGTCAACTGTCCCTGCATTATTGAAAACACACGTTCCCGTAATTGCTTGACTGTCAAAAAAGTTATTTATCTAGCAGTAAAACTCATCAGTGATAAATTATAACTGCACTGTAAAACATCACTAACATTGTATTTGAAAACATTTTAACAAAATAATCATCGCAATATTTATTATTGTTCTTTTTAGAATTTAAAAGTATATACGCAAAGCCGCAAACAAAATGTTAAAGGAAACACTTGTGTGATAAAAAATGTTTCAACAAACAAAACAAAAACATGTTTGCATTTTTAATGCTTTGAAATTAGAGTGACTTTGACATTGGATTAGTTGAACACAATTATTATTAATATTAGTCTATTATTTATTATAAAGTTTCGGATTGATAGATAACTAGATTCTTATATAGCTGCCCCTTATTGTTCCTGTATAAATAAATAAACTACTGCAGATTCTATTTATCCATCTGCAAATAGAATTATAGGGTATGGCATTTATGGACAAATAGTGTTAAACTCGTATAATAATTATTTGAAATGAATCTGGGAGCGTAAAACGTTAATCTGATATTTAGACAGTATAATTATATAGATGTAGTGGCGCCTGTAAGATAAAGATTTATTTAATTTTATTGACATTCAGTCAGTTAAATAAAGAACATAGCGTGTGTACCGAAGCGTTACATACTCCTAATTTTATTGTACACTGGTGCTTGGTGTTCGGTCGGTGTTCACCGGTGTTCGTGCCCAACTTTTGTGTTCACTTCGATCGGTGTTCGAGATGATGTGTTCACCAGTGAGTAACCCCTCGGGTGTGTCCATATTTCATATTTTAATTACTTTTTATCACATTTGTCATGAGAAGTTTACTGTAAGAAGTCAATTCTCATTTTACTTCACCTCATGTAGATAAGTTCTTGTTATTTATTCTTAAAATTAGGTCAACGTTTCTTTAACAGCTTAAAATATTAAAAGCGAAATATTGATTTTAAAATACAACTAGATGATGCTATACATCGCACAGAAACCGAACCTAGAATATATATCAACATTGCAAAGAATCATTGTTTCACGTTATTTCGATTTAATTGTTACAGTAACTAAATTATTTAAGCATGTCTAAAAATAACTTTTACAGCACCCATGCGGTAATTTTGGTTATGAACACTGTAAAAATTACAGACTTTGTAATAATAATATTATAATTATTTTCTATTTATCTTTTTGAATTATATCATGGTCATTCCACAACAAAAATTAACATCAGATTTTTATATTATTAAAACAAATGTGAAATTATACGTAACAATTAACTTATGGATATATTGTGAATCGTGCTGTATTATATAATACCATAATCATAATGAAATATTTTTATCGCCTCATAAAAATGCCTGAGAAGAAAACAAATTATAAAATGAAATAAATATTTTATTATTTCCTTTTCACTTACCTTTTTTTTTATCAATATTCCGTTATTTCATCCTTTCACATTCCTGTATGCTTCTGCAATCTTCTACTTCATTTGGCGTCAACTTACGGAATAAATAAAAAGCCGGTTGGTGTAGTTGCTACAACGTAGAGTCGGCAACACTGTCGATCATTTAGCTCTTCAAGATCCACCCGAAGGCTAAATGGTGGTGAGGACAATTTATATTATGGGATGATTCAGGTAGAAATAATGCGTAGGTGGAGCTTCGTTATAATTTATAAAAATATGAAAAATTAGAGCTTATACTACTCGGAGAGAGCAGATCGAGAACTTACTGTTTGTCCCACTCCAACCCTGGATATTCAGGAGGAGCAATAATTTGCTAAACTAGTGGCAATGTAAAAAGAATAACACAAAATTTTGAAAGAGTATTAAGATTACTGGTTGATATATTCAAAGTGACTAATTTAAAATATTAATATATTTATTAATACAGTTTGCCAGTGCACATGTATCCATTATACGAGTCAGTAGTATAACATTAATAAAAGATATTATTTACAAAGAATCAAAGGTACATAAAATTTATTTCAGAAAACAAAAATCAGAGCTTATTTCTCTTCTCAGCATAGAAGAGATGGTTCTGTAGGATTTGAAAGGAATCTCTGAGGATGGACAGTACAATGATATTCATAAAATATGGATGTTGAATTTCTTTATAAAATATTCCTTTAAATAGTAGGGACTGTTGATTGGAAGTAATTTCAATGATTAAAGAACAAAATTTAACTAATATTTTCCTCATGGTACAATCACTATAACATAACACCAGGAGAATTCACCAGATAGGAAGAAAGATGTCTCCCTGGAATGTCACAATAAAGTACTAAACATCTGATTTTTCCTCTCTCTTGTTATTTTACTGGGGGTTATAACGTTCAAGATATAATAAACTTACAGGATTATAGGAAAAATTCCAATTAGAAAATAATGCTTTTTTTTAGAATTCTAGAATCCACATCCCAAAGAATTCATGTTTTGTCGATTTCAGCATTTATACGGTAGTATCTATACTGTATAACCTGTGCGTGATGACTTCGTACTTCAACGACATTTCGTGGAAGGTACAGGACATAATTTACCCTATATAAGCCATTGACTTTTCCAATCATGCAAACAAATATTTTATGCTCGTTAAAACGGTGTCATCCTTTACAGACACTGTTATCACGACATATAATTTACTATTCTTTTAGGGACAATTTTCTTCGTTTGGGGTGAGTAGGTCATCGATTTATTGAATTTAAATTAGGAATTTCATGGAGAATTATTGTACATGTAGTATTATTGTAAATATATTTCTGTGTGTATCCTCTTTTTTAATACTTTGAAATGAGGGTGACTTGACATTAGATCAGTTAAATCTTCACTGACTGAGTTCTCTGAAGATTCCTATAACCGTCAACGGCAATTATTTAAGTTTTAAAATTCCTTAATTTAGTGCGGCAATTTATTGGACATATCGTCACGAATAAAATATAATAATAACTACTAAATATGTACCTTCAGATATAACTTCCGGACTACCAGAAATTCCGAAAGTTTGCGCTTTCAATCTGCGTGTAATTTCAGAGAGTCATCTCTGAACTTCAGAGAGTGAAAAACAAGCTGGGACCACCAGAGACTATCGGACCGACCACTAAGTAAAGTATAATGAAGAATCCGTCTTCAGACGATTGATTTTTTTTTTCGATTATTATATTTTTAGAAAATAATTAACCTTATATGATAAAAACCTGAATATTACTTTTTCGATTCTGCAATGATACGTTTTGAAAGGTTATGTTTACCATTTCTCGTGTTAAACCTGAAATGACTCCCATGCATGAACTGTTAAATATGGAAATAATTATATAGATAACTGGAGGTTTGAGCTTGCATGTATGATGAAGATGCCATGAGTTTCCGTTTCATCGCCACACTACTTCTCATCACTGACTATTATGCTACTCCTGTACAATGTTGTTAGGTAGGAAATGGACATAAAGTCCTTGAGATCTGAGAAATCAGAGGTAAAAAACTAAGAATGAAATCATCCCTTTCCTCTTTCTGATGGTCTTTGAAGATTATAAAAGAGTGCGTAAGGTTAGGTATACGCCAAGAACTACTGTAGGGCGCTGCTGTATATTATTACTACTGACTACTTATTGTATATCGTACAAGAATTGATCAGGTTATTGAACAACAAATCTGTTTGTTTGTTTACAAAATTTGAGTGTTTTGGTTACAGGGCACTGCTGGATGTCTTTCACTCGGTTGCAATATTAAAAGAACAGTGTCACATAATTATAATAGTTCACTAATCAGCTAAATTATATACGAAAGTCGATTAATATATAAAAATGAACAATATCTATATTTTTAAGAAAGTCTCACAGTGACGCCTTAACTCCTTTTTGGTAGGGGGAGCGAGATCAAACTTAGAAACCCTTTATTTTCATAGATGATTCCAAAAAAGCTTTTGGGTAAGCGAAAATAAAGGCAGTTGAACCGTCACCATGCTATAGGGCAGTCAGTATAGGGCAGTCAATAACACAAACCTACTCGAACATGGCAATGTTTACAATCACGTTTTTCCGTGAGTTATACCGATGCAGGGCTCCGCAGAGATAATTTTGGTTTCAAAAATATCATTGTACAACCCATAGAGTAATCTCCATCATGTAACTTGTGCAAAACCGTTTTCATTGCAGTCTAATGTCATTTAAAAGTGATTTCTCACTGTTTTTGGGTCCCGGCCTCTAAGCGCCCCTGATTTCATTTTTAAGTAATTTTTTTACGTGATACAAAAATATAGAATTAAGGCTATATATTCTTCTTTAATTCATAAAAATGGGCTCATTGGTTGCAACTTGGCAGCCGATTGAAATGTGTCAGCTCGCTCTGAAACACCCTGTATAATATGAACAGTTGAACACAATATAGCAGTATTGTGTAAAAAAAAAAAATACTATTTTCAATATAAATATAGTAAAAATATGTAAAGAGAATTTTATAATATAACCGCTTCTGTAATATTAAAACACAAAATTGGAAAGTGAACTACATTTAGGAAATAGTGGGAATAAAATAAAATAAATGTATACATAAATTGGCACTGAGTTTACATGTACAAGCTTTTTTTTTTTTTTTTTTTCAAGTATAATAAAATTTTAAATTGAGTGCTTGATATTAATATAGGCTTATCACATGAAAAATGTACTAAATGTACATTATCAATTATTCAATTTAGTTTTTATTATTGTAATTTCATTTTCTGTACTACTTAATTTTTATTTTAGTTCCGAAGGAGGGGTTCGTGTGTGTTCGCCTGTTCTTCCATAATACCTGATAAAATTATAGATTCAATGCCATTCAAATGTGAGCACATCAATACAGTTGGAATAGATGTTGATGCACGAGACTACTTTACAGCAGCTTCTATATAATTATTGTAAAAAATAGTGAGCATTATTCCGTATTATTTGTTCCTATAATATAGTATTTCCTTTAATATTTTGAGATAATATATTTTCCACTTCGTTTAGAATATTTATAACGTAACTTTTGGGTGAAAAATTTAGTTGCCAATCTGTTGGAGTTCATAAAAAATAAAGTATACCCTTTTTTAAAGTTCATTTTTTTTAAATAGAAATCAAAATAAGAAGCTTTTTAAATTCCGAAGTGAAAATACTTGAGAAGTTTTACAAAAAGCAAATTTAGACATTGATTTTCAGGTAAAATTGCTCGGTCTCTGTGGTATTTGAACGTGGTGGCAATTGGTCTCCATGGTAATCCGTCTTCGCGGCAATCCGTCTACGCGGCACGTGGTCCAGCGGCAATCCGTCCGTATACCGTAATCTCAGAACATTATCCAGAAAGTACTTTGAAAATAGATTTAGGAAGACTGAAACTTTTAAAACTGAAGGAAAGTTAGAATGCTCAGGTATACATATGTCAGATTGTATCAACTACGACTACCTTTTGAAATTTATGTATCTCCTGCGTTTTCTCACTCACCAGCTAATCAGTTTTGGCACTCTCATCAGAACACTTTTTGGAAATAATTGTGTGACTTGTTTCTCCTTTTTATAGCTACTGATTTTACGAAACACAATAATCCCTAATTTCAGTGACATTCTCTTCATTTTTAAAAAAAATTTCATTCAGTTTTCTGTATCAACGTATACTCACAGTTCAATTCTGTTTATTTATTATTTTCTGCGGAATTATTATTTTGTCATATAGAACTTTACAGTTAACAAATCACTTAAACTGTTTTATGAAAGAAACTGTAACAGTAATTTCAGTAACAAGTTACTTACTAACAAAATAACTTGTCGAGGCATGAAAATTCTTATTCATTAACTTTGTCAAAATGGACTGAATAATAAAGACCAATAAAAAAACTGTAGTATATAACTGTATTTCGGCGTTTGTGTAAAATCATTATCAAAAGCTATTATGCTACACTGATAAACATCAAAATATTACAGTTATACAGTTTTTTTATTGGTTTTTATTATTTCATTGTGGCAAAGTTAATGAATATGAATTAAAACCTGTGAGCTTAAACTATTTATTCAAGCTGCCATATGGAGAATTGGTCTTACATTTCATGTAAAATATACCTGCAAATTTAGAAATATGGACATAATTATAATGAAATTTAATAATTGTCAAATAGAAAATAATTATGAATAAATCACCAAAAAACGTTTAAAGGCCCATTATTTTTCAGCAGGTCTTGTTTTCCAACACAGATTAAAGGTCCCTTGAGGAAGTAAGTGCAATAAAGAACAAAGAAAGTGAAACGGGACTTGTGTGTGGGAAATTAGAATAACCTCCTGCTGAAAAAATTATGTGCGTTAACTTTCTCTTACCGCATGTCTTATATTACCATTTTCAGACTGTATACTGTTTCTAGCTGCGCAGCGCTGAACGTCGTGATTGCTGGTACAGTGTAACATTTTTTTTTGTATGACAAGTAAGTTCAGTTAGTACCCAAAATATGGATACCAATATGAAACTATTGTCATTATAGCCCAGTCAATGAAGGACTTGACCCGGAACAAATAGTAACAAGCTGAATTTTGGTACAGTGGTAGACCATATCAAGACAAACTTCCCGTAAAAAGTCCTAAACCCAACAC
>JAQIWE010000977.1:0-17923 GCA_034698565.1 Campodea plusiochaeta
CTTCGAGCCGTAAAAGTCAGATATACCTTACTCTAAAACATTATATTGTCAGTGAGTCAGTAAAATCATTTTTATATTAAGCAAGAAAAACTAACATTACTTTTATAATGTATTGCAAAATGATATCAATAATAGACAGGTCTTTGATTCATATTTCGCAGGTCTTTGGTTCATATTTCAAAACACAGATCTTTGATTCATATTTGTTAAGTTTGTCAAAATGGAGTAATAAAGACCAATAAAAACTGTATATAACCGGTAATATTAAGACATTTATGTAATATCATTCTTACATAAATGTTTCAGTATTTTTTACATAAATACATTACATTACATAAATACTTTCATTCTTTCTTACATAAATAAATTACAGAAATGTCGAAATATTACCAGTTATATATAGTTTTTTATTGGTCTTTATTACTTCATTTTGACAAACTTAACAGATATCAATAATGTAAATCAATTTGTAAAGTCACTATGGACTTCAAATCTCAGGCCAGGCTTTGAACAACACTGTTCAACATACAATATGAAAGTTCAAAACATATGCTTCTTTTACTTAAATTACTATATGATTGTATAATCATTATTGAGCACAAACTCGATAAGTTATTTGTCTAAGTATTATGAGAAGTACAAGAATAATCGAAACTAGTAAATGTATTTGTCTTATACATTATTTTTAAAGTATTTTTTATTCAAATTTGGATACTGTACTCGCATTACTGTATTTGTGGTGTTTTTAAAGCTTCATGTTGCGGAAATTTACAGAACTATGAGATAAACCAGTTTAATTTAATATAATCCAAAACTCGCTGTCCACGGTCCCATTTTACTATCCCATTTGCATTCTATTTACAATTTTCTGAATGACGTTCATTCATGAAAATGTAAATAGTATGGAAATTTGACGGTCAAATTGGGCCGTGGACAGCCGTCTTAACAATAGGATACAGTTCAGTAAAATGCCACATTCTGTGGTTAAATTGTCGCTCTTGTGACATTTTGATTGCAATTCCTTCATATCAATTCAAACAATCTTGATTAAATCCAGAACCTTGCACAGCTCTGTTTGTAGGTAATAAATTCTTTCCTTAGCGTTTATTGGTATTGCAGAGTATTGAATTGGAAGTGTAATTTTGTTGAGATGCCTTTCCAACCCCTTCAATTGAATGGGGGTGAGGGGGGAGGGAGGGTGAGGTTGACACTTGGAGGTCATTGGTTGAAGAGATTTCATTGAAGGATTGACGTTTGGAGATGTATAGGAGCGTGACTGTTTGGGTAACTTATATTTTAGGTTGTTTACCATCAGAGAACAGTGGTGTTTACTTAAGGTATAGTTAGGTTGGGTATGTAAGTCTGGGATATAATCATGCAGGGAACAGTACTGTATACAACTTGTTGTTCTGAAGTACAATGAAGTTTAAAAATGATCACGTACCGGCATACAACATCATGTAATCGTTACGTGATATAGAGATATACAGTATCACGTAACCATTTCTGTACAAGCAATGAAATACAAGTATAATATAAAAAGGTGATACAACATTGTAATTTATTTATCATTGGCTCAATAATATTGATTCTATAGATTTTAATTAACATAAGATATTATGATAAGAAAGTTATCTTCTGTATATAGGTTGTAATGTGTATAACATAATTCCGCTGCATCGTGGGTTAGAACCCTTGACTTATTCTTTCTATACAGACTTAAAAAAATCCTTAATTTTGTGTTCCACAACAATATATTCATCGACTTATCAAAGTGGTTGTTGTGACCGATTACGTCTCACCTAAGGATTTCTGTGGTTTCGATTTCCAATCCAGTCTTCTTTTTTTTCCGTGGACCCATGATCCATGCAATGCACGGGTTGGGCAGAATATTTCCACTATATATAGGCTACAATATACTACATGCTCGCCAGACATGAAGCGCAGTACTACAACCGTTGATGTCAGTTTGCAACTAACTACGCCTGTAATAATCCATTCTTGCAACCATACCGATCACTACTAATCTTTTCACTATTATATAAAATGAAACATTTTCATGAATGCTGTTGTCAAGATGTAATAACTAAAAAAGTTAGAAAAATAATAAGATTTGTTCGTCTTATAAGTCTTTTTACTTTATACAAGAAGTGCTCCTATACCTGTAGGAAAGCCATTTAAATCTCCGAAATTCTAATGCAATATTTCCGAAGCTATAAAACGTGGAAATAGCAGGAGAAAAAGCATATTTTAAGTTGGAATTTTACTAATTACTTTACTGATTCCTCCATGATTATACTGAGTTATCATTTATTTAGAATTCATTAGACTAATTTATATAGGCCTAGTTATTAAATTTTTCTTCCAGAATTTCAGAAATATTACACATGCAGCAGTACTTTTAATCAACACAAAGTACACCCTCATTTTCTTTTTTGATTACAACTTTCCACCAATTCCGAGTCGCAGAAGTGTCAAACCATAATCCGGAGAAAAATCTCCTCGTCGTCTCGATCCTCTCGTGCAGTTTGAATAATTACTCTACTCCCCAAGAGCCATCAGACAAACGTGACGTTTCATACAAACTAAACTAAAGGTAGTGTTCTCAACTACGATCAGCAATTCGCAATCAAAATTGGATTGCCAATCCCACTATGAATCAAAAAGAAAGGGTGGGGATTTCAAAGCTAGGATTAGGGTTGTCACAATTTCAAGAAATATATTGTTTTATCAGTATTCATAATGTTCACCAATACGTCATCAAAATTATTTTTCATCATAGAAACTAGTAGTTTTGAATAAATAATCTATTAATGAATCTAATTAACATCCGATAATTGCTGACGATTTGGTTCAGTAGTTTTCGAGAAATTAATTTTTGTATTTCGCTAAATCCCTATCTTATAGCTGGGAGATAGATTTGCCCCCCAGCATGTTATAAGATAAGAATTTATAAAAATTAATTTCTCGAAACCTACTAAACCAAATTGCTAGAAATTTTCAGAAGTTATTTAGATTTATTAAAACATCATTTATCCAAAATTACAAGTTTCTATAAAAAAAAAAGTGCGATGTCGACTACCATTATCAATTAATCAAAATTATAAAGTTCGATTTTGAATACGTTAACAAATATTTTATTTCAAATGTAGCATTGAGATTTTATGAACTTCATAATTCACTAAGGCATAATTCATAATAATTTTCATAATTCACTATATTTGGAATTTTATATAACCATTTTCTAATAACAGGAAAACAATTATTTCTGTAAAAAGCATGACAAATAGTATCATGAGAAGTTCTATATAATTATACCGGTAATGAAATTTTCAATTATTCTCATTTTCACACAGTATACAAAATTTGCGAGTCTAAAAAAACAAATATTAATCTTATTTCCGGTGATATTTTATTTCTGTAGTGAAATTCATCAAAGAACTAATGCTTTATTCCAAGTGAAAAATTATACAACAAATTTAAGGAATTATGAAAAAGAAAAGTTGAAACTCTTTTGGAGTAATGCCTATAGCAATATTATTTTAAATCCCAAATTATGTTTTGCTCAAACACTGCGAGCCTTTGCTAGGTGAAGAGCTCTCCTTCACAAAGAAAGGATTGACGGAGTAATTTTTTTAATGTACTAAAAATAGAAATAATTATAATAATAAATAATCTGAAGAAACTTTCATTAAAGGGTTACCTGCAGATAATGAATTTCCGGTTTTCTTGTACCTTATATTATTAAAGAATTTTTGTAGCATTTTTTGACCCAACGCATTAAGATATATTTCTGTTTATGTAGTCGATAGATTTTCCACAAGGTAGCAGAAATCGACCTGCTTAATTTCTCTGCCTTGCGAAAGTATACAAATTATTCGCTGAAAAACAAATATTAAGCAGTAAGAAAACCGACTTAAAAATAATGCAAATTAATCATTTTATTCATATATCAGCAGACGTCTTGTTTTGGGTCACGCTTGCTACGCTACCTTACAGCTTATTTTCTAAGGTAAATATGTCCACAACCGATGATTTTTGGTAGGTAAGAAAAATAATATGAGTTATTTATTTCAAGAAGACTAATATTATGTCACATCAGAAAAGTCAATTTAGCTGCAGGTAACCCTTTAATCTCTAATCCGTCCTGTCATCATAAACTTAGTCAGTTGGCACCATTCTTTCTCCTGCCATGAACTCTGATTGTTGACTTTGATGGATGCTGATAAACGAGTGAAATGCAATGATTGGAATGGAGAAAATGAAGAAAACGTAAAATGTTATTGTCGAATGGAATTGAAGGAGAATTCAAAGTCGAAAATGTGATATGGGAGGCTCAAGGTCTAACTTACATGCAAGATGAATGAGAAAACATTTCAAACTGTATAATGGATTTTTTCTTATCAGTAAAGTATTTTATAATGATCTGTGTTTAAATAATAGAAATTTAAAGTGTTTTCATTTTTTTCTGTAAATTCTGATACTTTTTTTAAAAAAGGAAATGTGCATACAGAAATCACTCAATTTTTTTTCTCATTTATCTCCAAAACATTTCTTCAGCATCGACAAAAAAATCTCTTACTTAATGTATGTGGAAACTTAGTTTTTTATATGGAAAAAAATACACAACTTAATCATTAGATCCAATATTTTCACGGATTTCGTAAACAAAATTTATTTTACTCATCTCAGTAAATAAAATTAAAATTTAACTTCATTAAATGAAATGATTGACTACTTCAAATTATAAAATAAAAAAAGGAAGAAAAAATCATCTTCAATGGGACTTTCTTTTCATTGCATTCTTAATAATTTATTTCACAAGTTTACTGTTTTTTTTTAAGTTTTGAATCTTTTGATGTTGATACACAATTTTTTAAAAGCATTTAGATTCAAGATTTTCATTTCAGTCATATTTACTTCAATAACTTAATTTTGTAGACCAAAATTTTCTGAATGTTTTAAACCTTCAATATAAACCGAATTTGTTCTACTCAGTAAACATAATTAAACAAAAACAATTTTTTTTTTACATTTTTAAAACATTAATTTTTATTATGATCTAAAACCTACAACACGTATACAAATCATCAATCAAAAAATTTGTGTGGACATTATCATATCATTACATAGTATCACTGATTGCTATTTCTAATAACAACTTTATGCAGTGCCAATTATAATAACGTTTCAAACATCAAAGAAATTCAGAATCAAATTTTTTGTCGAAAAAATAAAAACATCACATTATTGCAAATTACGAAATGCATTCATGATTAAGAAATACTTTGTAGCACAGATCTACATGTCTGGCAGAGGAATAAAACATTGCATATTACTTGAAATCAGTCTGAAAGTGCAAGAGTAATATTGTAATAATTCATATCTTGCACGGGACTATACACACCTACAAATATTAAAACAAAATTATAAAATAAAACTATAATGAAACCCTTCAAACCGTAAATATTAAAAACTCACAGACCTGTAGTTTGTTAGCACAATTATTATTATATAATAAGGATAAAAACATAATTATACATATAATAAAATCTTTAAAATGTGACTACAATATGTTGTATATACGTATCTCAGTCATGAATAGAAAATAATTACAATATTTAAAGCAGTCGGTATAATATGAATCTCACTCCCAATGTTAAAAACGACATACCGTATCACACTAGCGAAATACAATTATACATCCTATATATTGCACAGCATTTAGATATTGGCCACCCATTTCTTTTCCAAATCTTTCAGAAACCAACAACTTTTTTTAGAAACATCTCCAACAAGGTATTTTTCTGATACACAATTAACATTTAAAATCCACAAGAAAATATCGTACATTTCTATAATATATCTCCCGATTTCAATATATCAGGTACCATCTAAAGACTAATTGAAGTTTACCTCTATAATACAATTATACTACTGCATAGGAAGTAGGTATCATTAGGGAACACTTATTTTAACACTGATAATAATAGTTATTGAGCGAACTATATATCCACTGGCAAAAAATTTGTGTTCGACTAGAATAATCAATTTTTGCTATTGGACCTCAATTATTTGCATGTTTTTAAAATACTTAACTATTGTGCAGCATATTCTGGAAGAACATGTTATTTTAAATACATTTAGGCTGCAGGGGATGATTCGGAAATGGGATTTTAGAATGTTTGAATGATTTTCAAGAACCTTTGTTGTTGACTGCATGAAGTGAAATTAAGAATATTCAGATTACATTACTATTACATTAATTATTTATAAATTCAAAGTAGTTAAATGTAAGGATTTTTCTCACTGAATTCATTGCGTGTCACGTGAAAAATATAAACTTTCTGTAACGATAATGTTACATTATATTGAATAGTTAAAAAAAAGTAAAAGTTTTATTGATATTTTGCTAGGCCTATTAATATAAAATTTTAATTAATCGTCATTAAAACCTTACAAAAGATAAACATTTTATTAGCAGTCGTCTAGCTCTAGCATAAGCTATTTCATTTAGTGCAGCCAAAATTTAGTTAGATTAATATAAATATCCCATTTCCGAAACTCACCCTACTTTAATCTAAACAATTTTGTGATTCAGTTAATTATCACAATATTTTATAAAGCATTAATGGATTCTGATATGCAGTAGGCTGCATAAAGGTTTTAGCCCTTTTATATACTAGGGGATATTTGTAGCAAAAGATCAGAACATTGAATAGTTTTATAATAATAATGATGACATAATAATATGCAAGGAGTCCTTGAGAAATACTAAGTTTTTGTGTCTCTCAGAATTTCTAAAATGTAGAAAACTGAGCGAAAATTGAGGTGACTATGAGCGAACATTAGAACTACGAGGTACAATATTATCTCAGTACATACTCATTGTGTAAAAGACAACTAGGAAATTCAAGATTTTTTTTTGGCAATCATTTTAATAAAAATTAAAAGGTTTGAAATGTTATTCTTGCAAATTTTATAAAATCTGATGACAATTAAAAAAAATTATTGCAAGGCTATTTTGATCCCATGAATCTCAGTCAATCTACAAACTTTTGCACAAAGTTCTCTGCGATATTTAATATGATACTAGTTGCCTTTTACATCACAATATTAAAGTTTACCTCAACTTTTACAATATTAAATGTACTAATATTAATACAAGAAATCGCATGCAATCTCCATAAAGGTACACAAGTGTAATAAACATTAATAACTACAGTACTAAATATATTCATATTGATCAAAACATTATTTCTACTTTTGACAACATTATACAAGAATATATTAAGATAAATTCATTATAATAGAATATTTGCAACAGCCAGTACACAGTATTTGAAAAATATGGGTTTTTGCTGAGTTTTCGCTGCATCTTTTTGTTATTATAATGAAGACTTTGGAAAACAAATGATGCAACGTGAATAAAATATATTTCTGAAATGACATGAGATCTTAAATTCAAGCTTTTATACATATTGGACGAAATAACTTCTCCTTTTTTCCGACATTAATTTCCGCACCATTGAGCATTAAGTATTTTCTGGAAACAATCATTCACATGAAAACAATTTATATATCGTAGGCTAAAAACGATTGATGAGGTTCCAAATAAAACTAAAAAAAAACATCTCAAGTTGCCGTTAAAAGGCACGAAAGTTCACAGCCATTTATAAAAAAAAATGAAAACTTATTATCCAATTTTTATTGTAGGTTCATGTTGTGCAAAGTTTTTCCTGTCTTAATGATGAAATTTGTGAATATTAAAGCACTATTACCGAAAACTTCCAAGCGCTCTCACGAAACGTAAATGCATTCTTAACCACATTCTTACAGTTAAATTGAATGGCAATATTATTATATCACAAGAAAACCTACCTGAATGTTTATATATATCATTCGAAGATTGATAATTCTTCAATTATTTGTTACGTACTGATGCAGGTTTTTACAATTGTAATTCACAGAAATGCCTAGCAGGAAGCATTGTTAAGAAATATACCTTTTCCACATTGTAGTAGATATAATCGTGAAAAGTTTTTTTCGTTAGAATTATCATTCTGGTAATTATTTCATTATCTGGTTTCTGATACCAAACTGTACTTTTTTAATAATTGTCAAAGTGCTAAATTTCAATACATAGCTTATCACTATTTATAGATCATAGATTTACAATAATTCTTTTCGAATGATATCTTTCCTCACAAACGTTTAGAATAATTACTTAAAATTGGTATTCAAATACAAATTCTGTAATTTTTTAGACATTTAAAGTTCATTTCACGATTACCGTAACTACAATGTGGAAGGGCACTCACAAACTAACCAAAAACGACGAGATTTATGGCATTGCTATACATTGCGAACACTTAATAAATATTTTGATTATAGTCACAATGTTAGAAGTATTACACATTATTAATTATTACAACTCAAAAAGACTTAGAAATAGAATATACCTAACTCTGTTGTAAGTTCAACTACAGTAAATTCATCTCTTTGAGATATTTGGTAGTATAGAAAAAAGAGAATTAAAAAGAACACAACTTAATTACAGCACATAGGATAAAGAGTGTAGTCCTTGGTTTGCTAATAGTGTGCCTATTACTTTGTTTACATGAAGGAAGCAAATCCGCATAATTTCTGATTTAAGAGTGCATTTAACTGAAGTTTAGTACGGTAAAATGACTGCACTACAATTTTTAAAAAGCGCATTTTCTACCTTCATGTAAACGTGGTATATTGTTTAGTCTTTTATAAGATGCTTGTAAATGCAGTAAATTCGACTAGGATAAACCTGTGTTTTTAAACATGGTAGCAAATGAATTCAAGTAGTCGAAATATATAAAGGCATGAATAGTAAAAGCAATGTTTAATAAATGAATACTAGAAATTGATATTTTTCTCCTGACTGATTGTTTTTCTGCACAACTTTTGGCAAACCATTTGGAGAACACTGATTAGTGAAGTTTAGGTCTTAAAAGTTACAATGTGATATATTATTAGGCCTATAGAGTATTGTTAAGGTAAAAGATTAGCAACTAGTGTAGAGATCAATTAAAATCAACCATTTTGGAATGAAAATAAGTTCACATAATAATCAAAGTTACTATAACTAATTAATCAATAAAGTTGCTGAAATTTTGTAATATATTTTGGAAAATAGAATTATAAATATCATAATATAGTTCCAACTAAAAGATTTTACTTTTTGTTGAACATGATGCTAGAAACATACATTATGTAATTTGCTTTAAAAAAATTATCTAGGCCTAAGTTATCAGTAACTTTCATTATTTTGTGAAGTTCTGAATTACATAACAATTCTGCTGCCACAGGAAATTCATAATAATTGTTAATAAATTGTAAACTGTTAATAAAACCACATACCTGAGAAAAACTGTTAACAAAATTTCAAACATTTAAAAAAACAAAAATTTTAAAAGAAAAGAGTACACTAATAAAGATGATAATATAAAGAATAACTATCCAGAGTTATATATATATAATACAAAATTCAAATAGAAGATTTTCTGATGCAAAATTGGCAAAATACTGAAATTCACAATGTCAAATAAATGTCATTAATTTCCTGCATTTTTCAAATGAAACTTGTAAAATTGTACTATCAGCAAAGCCGTAATCATAGAACCTTCTTGCGTTACAATTTAAAAAATCGTACCTTGTAGCTAACAATTATTTACCATATACAATTATACATTTATAATACCCTATTACCTTACAATATTGACATAAAGTTAAGTAAGACCCTACTTTTTTTTTACTTTTATATTTTTTTTTTTCTATAAATCAGCCTCACTTATGGAAATTTGTACTGCTAAACTAGATATTTCATTTAAAAATATGCTCAGCATGCTTTGAAATATATATTGAAACAGCGAATGAATAATAAAATGACAAAAGTACTAATTTTTCAGATAAATGATAATCTCAGACTATAAACATTGATCAATAACTTTTATAATAATATAATACTGAATGAGATAAAAAATTGAAGTGACTCTATATGGAGACTAAATAAAAATGCAGTGTTTTTATATACTGCTTGGTTATTGTTATATTATTAATTTTTAAAATTAACAATTGAATACTAAATTGACTGAATCATAAAATCAACTAATTAAAAATATCTTCATAAATTTTAATTTATTTGGCTGAAGCTGGAATGCAAACTGGTTCAAATTATTTTTTTTACCATGAAATTTTGTTTTTCCGAACTTTAGGTCACATAAAACGATAATACGAGACTAGTTTTGTAACAATTACAACCATAGTAGAGAATTCTATTATAATAAATGGTAATATTTGAAGGTTTATTTCCAAATTTCATACACAATGTTTTAGATCCATTTTGTTATATTTTTTTATCAAATAATTTTAGCAAATTCTAATTTGCAAGTTTAACACTGAATTATAATGAAATTCAGTGAAATTTTTGAGTTAACACATTAAAAACTTATTGTTTTAGCAAAAATTTATAATAACACTTTTCAAAAGACCATACTGTAATATTTTTATTCTCAAACGTTGACAACTTTCGCAAATTTCAAATTTCTTAAAATACGAATAGATAAAATGCATCGACAAAAACATTTTAACAAGATTTCAGATCAGCATTATTATTATTATTATTAACATTCCTTGGCAACGATTTTTGGACGGTGAAAACTACAAACTACGAATGGCACCTTTCTAAAGGCTTTTTGTTGCTTAACCTACGAAAGTGGTCCTTTGATGATTATTGTAATTTTTTAGAATTCTAAAATGCTTTAAAACTTACGACTATAACTCACTAATTAGTAAAGACATCTCTGTTATTTAGTTTTATAGGCAGAATCGTCTTAATTCTAAGGTTTAGGCAAAGATATGTTTTAAGATACCTTTTGACATATATTTCTGTTTAAAAATTCTTTGAGAGAGACATTGTTTCTTAAATTTATTTTAAGTATAAAGGTAATGTTTCAGTTTTACATAATTATCACATGTTATAATGGAACGATGCATATTTCGTTAGTTAAATCTAATGAGGTACAATAAGTGTGAAAAACATTATGAACTATCTCAGTAGATTTATCATTTCCAAGTTCTAGGAGCATTGGAATTTAATAAATTTAATGTAGGCCCATAGTAAACTTCATTAAGTGCTGAATGTTGAGAAATAATTGAGCTATAAATAGGCTAACAGAGACTGTAATAATTTTTTTTACTGTAATGAAAGTTGGTCATAATAAAACAAAATACGATAATCTTGTTATCAAAACTATAGATCATTTACAATAAAAAAATAGTGTACGATTAAAGTATGATAAACCTATAGTAGGCTAATTTGTGATTAGTTAACTTAGTCTACAATTCAATTAACTGGAATTTCAAAATATGATAACAGTGTCAACAGAATACCTTAAAAGTTATATTAAAATTTGTGACATTTAGTCATCTTACATCATTGACAGTTAAGTGCGAAATTATTAAATTTCAAAACACCTCCAAGGTTTCATGCTAATCATAAAACTACTGTATAGTTCGTTTATGGTCTTCACATTAATATCTTTTTAAAATTGATTGTTCTTGGTTTAATAATACTGTGCGATCCATGGATATGTCATAATTTCCATAGTTATTACAATTTCTTTCATTTCTGCCTTAGTACATTGTTCAATTTCATTCGAATTTCTGTAAAGTCGACTAGAATACTCGATATTGTGAATAATTTGGAAACATCAGCTGCAAATATTACCATTTGTGATAAAAATTACCCTTCGAAAAGTAACCCTTTAAAAGTTGGAAGCATAGACTATCCCACTTACAGAGTTGAGCAACAGCTAGAAAGCAACTTGAAAAAAGTCAGTATACACAAAGATTATCACAATTTTTCTGAACCATACAAATAGCAGATTTCGGTTATTAGCACTGACCGCACCAAGTATCACATTATATTATACAATTATTTTATACGAAACTGGCTGCCACAATTGAAAACAAAGTTTATATAATATTCGACACAGCTTCCAAATTCCAGTAATGGCACTTCGCTACTTCTACAAAATTATGAATCAAAAGCTTCATCAGGTTATTATATACAAGACACTGGCAATCTTTATATAAATTTGTAATTTTTTTTTCTTTTTTAGATTTTTTTTTAATGTGGTGAACAGGAAAAAATCCACTTTTATCGACGCGCGAAAAAACACACGCTAAATTGTCTTTGGTAACATACTGCTTCTTTGCATCACTAACAATCTATAAAAAATAGGTTGTTTTATTGTTCGTTTGCACAGTCATATCACTTTTTTTTTATCTTCAAAAGAAATTATTATTAGCCCACGTTGTAAACATGAACTAACTTTTTGCACCGTTGATATAATATAATGTCGCGATGTTTGGTTTGTTAGGCAAGTCTGTATTGGCACAATATATGTCAGACATGATCTCGTTTCGTTTGATTTTTTTTTAATAATCTTCTGGACTTTTTTCTACCCTGTTTTTATACTAAAGAGTTTCAGAGTTGTATAAACGTAAGTACAAATCGAATAATCTTACAATTTAATTACTGATTTAAGTGTAAGAGAATTCAAGTCTTCATTTGCTGTCATAATTATTATACTGGAATGTGTTGTTATTTCTTTTTTTTAAATCCACATTTTTTATCATGGTCCATTATTCGCAAATATCGACCCTTAAAATTAAATATTAAAATACATATATTAGATATTACTATCACCACAATAGCTCATTGTATATGGAAGTTTTTGAGTGTCAATATAATAGATTTACAGATCTAAATAATTATTACAAACTATAATACAAAAAGGAACATAGGACTACAAAAAACAATAACATAATTTGCACATTTTATAGGAACATTTGAGCAGTTCGTGCCATATAATTTAATATCAGAGGATATTTAAAAGCAAAAAAGAGAAAAAAAAGCTAATAATTGTGTTGTGATGAAATTTCAACTCCATGGTTTGTTTTAAATGGAAGCATGAACATGGCAAGGAAGATTTATAAACACAGAGAATTTTAAGTTGATTTCATCAGAACTTTGAATGCAGATGCAAAAGTTGTGCATCACAATTCAAGATTTTGTACTTTTAAATTTGCTGACAGTTTATATTTAGAATAGAAACAGCACCATATTAAAGACCAGATCTCTAACTTTTTCCAGAATATTGAGAATTAATTTTAGGCTATTAAAAGATCTTTATCCAATTTACTTATAAATATTCAATTTATAAGTAAAATTTTAGGTCAACTATTTTTAATACTAATTCTATACATCCTTCTAGGAATTTAACAGCAATCTTTCAAAGTTAACGCAAGTTTTGTCAGTCCAAATTAGAAAAACAAAAATTCATACTGTAAAAGTAACTTGAAATCAGACAGACAATAGAAAAACGAAATGCTTACTGGATTTCAATACCATTATGCGATACTTTTATACTTTTGAATCTGCAATCAAAAAAACATTTTGTACTAAAACAGCCAAACAATTTTTTGGCATCATCCTAAAACTAATGTTTTATACACAGTGACTAGAAATTTTGTCATTATTTTTATTGTGGAAAAGCCTGACTGAATTTAGGCAGAGGGGTCATCATATTTATTGTTGAAGGCACATTGACAGGGGGACTACAATTATTATTAACCGAAGCTTCTAATAAACTCAGTAGCGAAGGATCGGTTGTGTTATCACGTAAAGCAGAGCTTAACAGAGGATCACATGTTGTAGTGATGTCATCAGACGCGGCCAAAGAGTAATCGCTTTCGGGTGAGTTAGCGAAGAAAAAATCACTTTGTGATGTTGTGTTATGAGATAGGAATAATTCTGTCAGTGCTTCGATTGGAAGTAGCATCTCCTCTTCGATTTTCACATCGCTCATTCGGATATCCATGTCGGTATCGATCTCGGGTGATGATGGTACGTTTCTCGGTGGCTCGGGTGAAATCGTTTTATCCGTTCCTGGTGACTTTGGTTGAATATTTCCTCGATGATGAAAGTTTTTGATGTGCCGTACAAGATGATCTTTTCTTCCGAAGCGTTGTGGACAGTATTGGCAGAGAAAATCACGATTTTTCGTGTGAACGACGACGTGACGTTTGACGTCCTTGTTGGTGAAGAAATGCAAATCGCAAAACTCGCATTTATGCTTTTTCTCGCTAGCACTTTTAACCGTACGTGACCCTGCGTGAACTTTAAGATGAAACATCAACGCATCCTTTGTATCAAACATTTTCCAACAAACCTTGCACTCCAAATCTCCATCTTCGGCTGAGTGATTCGCCATGTGCTTACGGAAATTCAACTGCGAGTTATATGCCTTCGTACAACCCGGTTTCTCGCAGAAATATGTCTTCTTCTCCGGATTATGAACCTTAAGATGATTCTTCAAATGATCTTTTCTATGGAAGCTCCGATCACAAGCATGACATTTATACTGACGATTATCAGTATGCGTTAACTCATGACGAACCAACTTAAACCTCGATGAGAAACTCTTTTTACATTCCTTGCAAGAAAATGGTTTTTCGCCCGAATGAGAATACTTATGTTGAATTAACTTACAGGAACTGGTAAAAGTCCGTAAACACTCCTCACATTTATGTCTGCTATTGTTGATGTTATACTTCTTCTTCTTAAATTTGATCTTACCTCTGTTGGTATTACTGTTTTGTACCCCACCGCCATTTGGAATGGTCCCAGTAGAATCAATAGTTTTGTCTGAGAGTAAAACATGATCAGTCAGGATGAGTGTCGGAACGGAACTAGCTGTCAGGTAGAGGGCGTTGAAACCAGGCCCTAGAGGGGGGTTTAGAAATTTAATTAGAATTAGGCTATGGCTAAGCAGTTTTATTAAAAAGATTCCTTTCTAGAAATAACAAAGAGAAGTTGCAAAATCGGTTTATTCTAAGAATTTTATTAATGATGAGTTTTTTAAATATTAATTTGTTAAAAATTTAAAGGCAAATATTCTTTTAAAATGGGCTATCAACCCATCATAATCAAAATTTCAGAAAAACAAATCCAAAATTTTAAAGCCAAGATTGTAACTAAGGACTGCGTATCATAGGCTATAACACCTTTCTTATTGTAAAAAAAAAAACGTCCCCAAGTCTTAGGCCTAATCTTTTTACATAACTCAGAATTTTTAATTTTTCTTAGAGAGATAGACTACAAAATCACTGATTTATATAGATCTCACGAAATGACAAAATACGAAGGTTATTTGACTTTTAGGAATAGAAAGTAGAAACTATTGCATTATCATTTCATACACTTTAGAAACAGTTTGTTGACATTGAAAAATAAATTTGACATCATTTGATTACTGTAAGCCTACACGAAAAAAAAATTTCTGAGTTCCATAGAAAAAAATAACAACCTATAGAATCTTAGTTTAATAGACAAAATAGGGTAGGCTTCACAAAATATTGAATAATAATTGAATAATCATTTGTAAGAATATGGGGGATATTTTACTATCATCCCCGATCTACAAAAGGACTTTCAGAACGGAACCTAACCTAACCGATAATGGATATTAACCTATCCGAGAACCTATTCGAGGATGGAGATAGACCTATCCGATCAACACGGGATGATAGTAAAGTAAACCCAGGATATGACATCATCCTTTTTTTTTAAATCTCAAGACTGTCTATTTAAGATTATAAAACAACAAAATTGTAATATATTTTCTCAAAATCTAAAAAAAAAATCCCTTTCCTCCCAAAATCTTACCTTCATCCACCATATTCTCAATGTCACTTTGACTCCCCATAATAATAATAACACACAGACTCAGGAAAGAATCACAGATTTGCAAAATACAAAAGGTACAGGACTGTCTTAAGGCAGCGAGCCCTGTGATAATAATGTGTTCAGCTAGTACACTTGATTGTCACTAGAGGTACTGGAAGTAGTCTCTCATGTAGCTGCGGTATAACTCTGTGAAGAGTAAGGAAGGGGAGGGTTTAAGTGAAAGAGTTTTTGAGTTACCGGTATTGTGTGCTTGTGTTTCAAGATTATGTTAGCCTAATCCTGATTGCATGCAACCGTACTGTTAGAATTATGTTGTCTCATTTTTAAAAGACTAATCTGATTTGGTAATTTATTGATGAAACTGCTAAAAGCACTTTATGGTCTTTTAAAAAAAGAGACAAAATTATATGTAGTGATGTGAAAAAGTTCTGAATTTTGAGCAGTCTGAAAGTTGAATTAGAAATATGCCTACAAATATTTTTTTTTCATTTTCAAATTTTTTTGTTTCATAGTAATCCAATTAGGCCTATTAAAAAGCCTGAAAAACAATGTTAGGTTATATTTTCAAAATAGCACTAATCCTATCTGAAGTGCTATATTTTTGGATTGAATAACAAAACTGTGTGAGCTTTCAGCTGTTCAGAAGATAGTGACATTACGGTACGATAGCGAGTGGTATCAGTGCTCGATGTTTACAAGCCATTTTGAATTTAATCACGCAATCATGTGCAGTCATTTTTACGATCATTTGGAGGCAGTTATATGCAGACAATAATCATGATCTACATCCGGAGAGACCTGTCTAGTTCCAAAACTGAAGAATCCTCTGAAATCATCACCAAAATCTGAAATTTAGATCTTAGCCTAGAAAGTCAATTTATATTTGCATGTGATTGGATGATTGCATTAGAAGTAAATACACAAAGCTAAGGGCTTATGGATTCTAGCCTAGCCCTTATTATAGCTAATGGATTAAGTGCCAAAGACAGCAGGGGAAGGTCTGAAAAAAAAAATCATTGGACTGTCTTGTCTGGTCTGCTACCCATAAATTGATAAATAGAGCAATTACTTCAAAATTTCAAGTCTCTTATAGATGATTTTCAATTAAACATAAACAATAACATGTATACTTTTAATCTGTGCATCACAACTTCAGAAAATCGGCTGATAAGATTATAAATATCATAAAAACAAAATAAAAAACGCAAAAACTTACCCTCTCTCTTCCGCCATGTTGCAGTGAATAACCTTTCACCGTAAAATGAAGTATTGTTGTTGAAGTTTTTCATTTCTTTCGAATACAACTTGCTTGGTTTAACAGTTTGGCAACCAGGTGACAGGGCTTTCTGTTCGATTTTCTGAATGACGACATCAGAGACATCTGGTATGGTTAAATTAGATCAGAGAAACCATTTTGTTGTTCTTCATAAGATGAGCAAAATTTATTTTGAATGAATGAGTTCATTCATTCTTTTCTTCCATTCATAAAATTTAAATGATTTTAATTTAAATTTCTTTCATTCATGAATAATTTGCTTAATAAAGCTTCTTTGCTTTTAATTTTTTTAATTGAAGGTTGCGCACATCGAATGTCACTTGTTTCAGAGTGGGAAATTTGAAATCTTTGTACAAAATGAGTGATAAACATTCAGAAAATACAAAAATTCCTACTGAAGACAGATTAAATGAAAATTCGTACCAGCTTAGCGAATACAGCAATCCCTGCATAAAGGTAATTACAACTGACTAATTTTTGGATCAATTTCATAGATATTTTTATAATAAAACTAAAAAGAATTCCAAACTTGTCTCAGAACAAACTGTCTTTACAAATGATTTTATATAGTCTAAAACAATAGACAGATTAACCACAAGTGACAACCTGTTTTACATTGTTTTAGCTACCTTGAAGAAAGTTTTACAGGTGCCCTCCTTGTTATCACTGCACACATTGACGAGGTGACGACGTCAGAAAATAAACAGAGTTTCCGACAGAAAATAAACCAGAGCTCCACCACTGCCGATATTCTCTAAGACAATAGTGATAACCAAAGACGAGCGAGTAAAGACTGCTGAATTCAGAAATGGTGCCCTAAAACGACCAAAACGAATTTCCTTGAAAATGACGTCACCTAT
>JAQIWE010000978.1:0-17911 GCA_034698565.1 Campodea plusiochaeta
AACACAATAAAATACTGGATTGACGTTTCGTTTGCTATATTATCATACAAACATTTTCAAAAAACAAATGTTTGTATTGTTTTTTGAAAATGTTTGTATGATAATAAAGCAAATGAAACGTCAATCCAGTATTTTATTGTGTTTTGAAGTGGACTAATCCATAATTTTAAAGATGAATTATTAACATATTTTGATTTACTAAGATTTATAAAAAAAGATCACTGATCACAAACACTGTCAGTAACGACTAACAAAAACTTATAACGATGAGTTCAAACAAGTTTAGATGACTTACAAAGAGTATCAATAACTTACAAAGAGTATCAATGACTTATAAATACTTTCACTGGTTATACATACTTCCAGTTGCTTATAGATACTTCCAGAGTCTTGCAAAGATTTATTGCAAAGCATCACGATGACTGCTGACAAATACTTATATTTACTTTCAGTGACTTCTATTACTTTATAAATAATTATCAAATAATATGCTAACTGAAAAAGAGTTATTGCGACTTACAATTACTTATAAAGAGTTATTATGACTTAGAAAAATGAAAAGAAGTTCAATTGGCCTACTGAGTGGTGATCCCCTCGATTGAGGATGAGAGATTGTCAAAATGGGAGGATCTTTGGTGGATAGTAATCTAATTTATTCTGACTATCTTTCACGGTTGGATATTTTTGATTATATCAATTTGCAATATGTATTCATCGACTTTCTCCAGTTTATATCATTGAAGATTATATCGGCTATTTGTTTGCTGATCTATGCAGATTTATGGATTGCAGACAATAATATGATTGTAAAATGACAAAGCTTTTATAGTGTTTGATGAGTGAATGTGTTCTTGTTTTCTTATATATATATTCCTGCATGTAGGACTAATCCCTGAAAATTGTTTTTGAAATTAATGATCATGAAAACGTTTCACGTTCAGAGATTTCCAAATAAAAAGTAGTGCCCTTTTTCATCTTATCAAAAAACGGTAGAAAATTGATATATTTATTTATTTTTCTATGAAAGTATAATTAAAACTCAACAGGATTGGTTAATTGAAAGTTAGTTACAAAATAACTTTTCCTATAAATAGTTGAAGTGAAAGAAACTAAAGATCTACAAAACATAGTAATGCATTCTCAGATTTTAGTTTATCGTTATTTAAAAAATATTTTTGTTAAGGTATATTTCAAGAAAAATCTGCATCACTGATAAAAAAAACTTTCATGATGATGTACTGGATTGTAATAAGCAATAACAAACACGACAATAGTTTATATGTTGCAAACCTCCATTCCAGGATTCTTAATTCAAACCCAAATCGACATGTTTCGAGATCCAGATGATGAGGCTGTGACCTCGAAACATGTCGATTTGTTTGAATCAAGAGTACTGGAATGGAGGTTTGCAACATAGACTATTGTCGTGTTTGTTATTGCTTAGTAGTTAGTGACTTAGTGTCTCATCGAGTCATCATTCGCTCAGGCAACAATCAAAGATTGTGTAGAGTGTCAGATTGTATCAACAATATCATTATTTATCACGTAGTGCAAATGTATTGGTATTGGAAAATTAATCACACTGTTGAAGTTTTCTGTTGGCAATAAAAATTAATACAGTGAGATAACGCGAAGTTTTTGCTTTTAGCATTATTTCCCTTTGGAATGATCCCAGATTGAGAAATAAGGTTATGTTATATAAACTTATTTTTGATGCAGAATAAATCATTGCCATGAAAGATTAATCGGTATTAATATGGTTAAATTAAATTGATAAAAAATATATAAATATGTTTGTCAAACCGAATAGTACTTTCTCAGAATATAGGGGTCCAGAACCTCTTCAGTTTTCCTTACAGAAACCAGAATTACTTTTTATTTCTCTCATCATTCACAAATCTTAAAACATTTTTTTTATGATATTCCTTACAAACACAAAATCTGTTATTCTTCCAAGAAATTCGTTACTCCAAAATTCCGCTTCTTTGATTGGCCGAGTAACAGCAAACGCTGTCAATCAAAGAATCGTCATCGCAAACCGTCTTCTTCTCAAATAGCCGCCATCTTTCCGCCTCCAAACAAGAAAAAAAGTGCTTCAGTTTTGATATTGTTTGTCGCTCTGTTATATAGGCATGCGCCCAAGTGGTCCAGAAGCCAGTTTGACCAGTACGATGTACAAAAGAATTCAAATAAGCACATCCGCGGCCGGGAGTGTGACCAGCACTTCAAAGGGGGAAGCTTTTTGTACACAAAATCTTTATTAGTTCCGTAAATACTTTTTCATTTTGCTATTACACAAGACTATGAATTCTTAATTGGTTTCAAGAGTTTGGTATTGTCCTCAACACCTATACGAATTTATTTATGGATGGATATAATATTGAGGAATATTTCGAATAAATCAAATGAAAAAGTTTTTTTTTTCGGGATTTCAGTTGACCGCGTGGAAAAGTTTTAATATCATTTTGAAATATTTATGATATGATCAAATGGAGTTTCATGGAAATTGTGGATATGGATTTGGGGATGTGTGTATAATATATTTTTCATGTTAATTATTTAACATTTTGAATGGTCTAATAACTATTGTAAATATTTTATTCAAATTGATCACATTTTCGCTATACTCCTAGACTTGGAGACTGAAATAATTTTCTTGAGAAAGTACGAAAATGGATTCTAAATTTGGCACTAGAATGAAATTTATTTAGTTTCATCAGTGAACTTGGTCGAATTTAATTTATTCCTATTGGAGCTGATGTAAATGGATTACAATAAGTCATTCTTCAAATTCATTAAAAAAATTCAATGAAACAATGAATATATGCTGTGTGGGTATAAGTATAACAAATAGAGTTCAGTAACGATTAAATTTTGGATTTTTAATTCATACTATAAAGTTCTAACTATTATGTAAAATTAAGAATGAGAAAAATTTGTCTGATTCAATAGATCAGTTGGTAGAGCACGGTCCTGGATAGACCGAGGTCGTGGGTTCGAGTTCCACTTGAGCCGGAATGTTTCTTCTGGTCTTAATTTATTTTTCCAATGTAAAGTAGTCAGTTAAAAACATTTCATTTATCATACTATAAAGACAACTTCTTTCATATGAAAGTCTCCCAAAATATCGGTTGAAAGTTTGTAACAAAGCTATCATAAACTATTGTACACTTCTCCAACGGTGTAAACGCAATCCCATGACAATCCAAAAATCTCCTTTCTTCATTTATATTTCCAGAAAACTCGTGTATAACCTTCAAAACTGGATTTTACCAACTTTCTCTCAGCAAAAGCAAAATAATTGAAAACAGATCCAGCACAGCGAAACAAACATTTCATTTTACCCTCCCCCAACGAAACCCAAGGACCCTTTTTGGAGAAAATACCCCCGCCCCCCCCTCCCAATCCTCCCACAATAGGTTAGAGTGGGAGAATTTTTGAAAAACAACAATTATATATTACTTTCTCCTGATCATAAGAATAGAGTTTGGCATTGTAGAGTAGAGTGATTGTGCTATTTATTGTCCATTGTTGCTGTTCAGTAGAAAACGAACTTTTCTGGAAACGCCAACTGGCATTTCGAAACTAGTATTTTGTATGAAACAAGTGTGACTATACGTGTGTGAGAAGTTTTTTCTTGTTATTCACTCAATTAATTATGGAAGGAGTTAACGTTAACGGAAAAGATACCATTGAAACCAACGGGAATGGAACTAACGGCAATGGTGAAGGTGGGTGGTGTTATTATTTTTATTTAGGAATTCTGAGTTTTTAGATCTTTTTGACAGATGCATCTGGAGCCACACGACTTTTCTTTCTTTAAAATTGAATTAAATACAATTTCAGTAGGTATCCATGTACTCCCTGACCCTAAGGGGACCAATACGTATTTTTTTATATAAACTAATATAATAATTTTGTTTTAAAGAATTTTTGTCTTATTTCGAAAATTTTCAGGAAATAATATTTATGACGACTGAGCTGATATTTTAAATTCAATTCAAGTATAGACCTATATAATGAGATCAAAGTTCTCTTTGCGAATATTCTGTACAATATGGACACCGTAAATCAATGGAACCATCATTTTGTCATAGAAGTATGCTATCACGAGGGTCTTTTATAATAAAAGGTGGATGCGAGAGATTTTTTTGTAAGGATCAATCCCCTCTCCAAAGGAATGTTTGACCCAAATATTCGTGATTTGAAAACCTGTGCGAATATTACACTTACAAACTCTGCTTTGAATTGCCAATGTTTCAGTTTCACAACAACTAGTGAAAATAGATGCAGCATCGCTAATTATTATTTTTTAGATAGTGCTAGATTCAACACTCACAAATGTTATAAATTCTATTTAATGTTCTGGTAATATTTATAATGAAACAATTTTCATAACATTCCTTTGGAAATCTCTAGAACTTTATTCAATTTTTCGAGTTGACCCCTAGCTATTTGTGCTGTTAATTATGAATACTTTCTTATAAATAAACTATTCACATCCGAATAACTTAAAATAATTCAAAAGTTCAGATCAAGTATGATCTGACTACAGCATTTAGAACATGAAGCTTCATCGCAGAAAAATATCTCATATCCTTTATCTTCTCGTTATACTGAAATATATTTGTGCATGTATGATTCACAGATACTGTTGTTTCATAGAACATTATAGTGGATATAGTCACTTCTGTGAAGCATTTTTTGTTCTTTGACCAAGGACAGATTTCTCGGCTCTAAGATGGACATTAAAGTTTTAATTGTACTTTACTGTAAAATTAATAATACAATTTACAGGAATAGGACAAATTTGCAAATATTTAGAAACGATCTTTTTCTCATTCTAAACCATTTTCGCTTATTTTTAGCCGTATGTTCAAAATGAAAATATAATAACAACAAAAAGAATATTCTTAGTAAACAAATTAACAAGTGTAGACTCAGGTCAAAATATAAAAAAACTTGTACATCGTTATACTCATGAAGACATTATATATCATGAAGAAATAAGGCACGGTTAGCTCTTCTCCAATAAGGGTTTTTAGGAAGGGACCCTTACTCTGAGGCTACATCTACCCCTGAGGTCCGACCCCCACAACTTCAATAGGGGAAAGATAGGTTAGGGTGAGGAATTATCCCAAGACGCGCCATTTTAGGACGATATTCCTTACTACACAAATATCAATGAATGAAAAATTCGTGAAGGAAAATTTACGGTTTCTTACACGAAGCGCTTGCTCTTTGTGGATTCAAATTGAAATATTCTAATTGGTGAAAATAAAGAAAATTAATGGATTACATTGAATTTTAAATGTATTTAAAATTTATAACTTATTTGCAGGATATATAAATAATATTAAGGACAAACAATATGGATCGATGGGACTCGAACCAATACCTCTTTCGATAGCATGCCCAATTGTCGTTGTCCACTCACTCAGTCACAATACAAATAGTTTATGGACATGTTAAAATCTAAATATGGGATTCGAGTCGAGTTCTCGGTCGAGTCCCACTTGATCTATGAGAAATCTTTCATTATGTTTAAAAATTTAATCTAATTTGACAGTATGCCCCTTGTTATTTAAATAGAGTGTATAGTATTCGCAATTCTAGTACTTTCCATATTAATTCACAAAGCATCAGAATCTGATATTTGAATTCAGCTAATACTGATTTTTTCCTATAATTCATCCGAGAGGGATGACGGAGTGAAGAAACACTAGTACAATTTTCAGTTCTGTGTACGTTATATGATTATAACTTCAATGGAATCAGTACGAGGATATAATTTCTAATTATACTTTAGCAAAATGGAGCGACAACAGTTCAGCATTTGAAATATTTTAATTTTATAAACTAATGAAAGTAAGATACCTTATAATTGATAATATCCCGTAATGAAATATCTTTACTAGGACTATACCATATTAATAATTTTAGTCTGATATAGTATAATTATCTAAAACATCATCTGTCTCATTTTCAAAATGAACAACTAGTTCTGTTTATTTTAACTTTGGAAAGTTGTTTTACTATACACCTGGTTCAGAAGTCATCCAAATTATTCAGTGTTTTAATAACGGAATTTTCCCTCTCCAATAAGGGTTAGTTTTTTTTTCTTCAGATAGAGAAAGTACCATTACTAATCTGTTATGTCTTATGCTTTTCTTTTCATTTTTTCTTATTCTTCTTATGGTATATTCTTACATTTCTTAGTTTTGGAAATCGAATAGATCTCAGGTTTGACTTAGCATCATTAATGAATTTAATGAATCATGCTTTATAGCATTCTTGTGCAAATCATGAGTGTATGAAATTAAATTTATGTATATGTAGAATTTTTTTTTTTTGGTAAAACGACATTTTATGTAATTCATGGAAGAGTTTTTGTGTGCTGACAATTCGAATTTTGTATTCGGGTTCAGTTGGATATTGATAAAGATATTTTTTTCGTTCGTAATTTATTTCTGAAATACAATTTTTTTTTATAAATTCATAATTAACATAATTGAACTCGATTGAAATAATACAGTATTATATTATTAAATAAACAATTCTTAAATATTATTATAAATCAACCAAATTGTCGTTGGTTCCACTGATTCATTCCCAGTCGAATTCCTTGTTTTTAATATCTTTTTCTTCGTTTCTGACCCTTCTGCTGAAAACTGAGAACTATCTCGAACCGTTGGAAACTTCTTCTTTTTTTGAAAGGGCAAGAAACTTTCGTTGTTCTAACATTGAAAGTGAGAGCGACTATAAAAGTTTTGCCCGTTTGTGACCGTTTGTCTCGCTGCTCTTCCGAACAGACAGTAGTGTTGAAAACATCGTTCCGCTTTCTATTTAACCAACTTGGATGAAGAGTGTGGGAGCCATTATTATTATTGTTTGAGGACATTATTGTTATCCCATCTTGACCTGATGGGGTTGGATGCTTGGGTATAACAGCAGATGTAGATTTTACCCCACTCCCCCACGTCCCTTGTTCATGTGAAAACAATGGTTCAGGGTTCAATCCGCCTTCGTATCACTTTCATTGTCGTTTTCCAGTGGTGTACGACTTTGGGGAGTAAAGTTTCAGAGTTCGTTATTTGCTGAGATATGGTTCACAAATTTGACTCGAGATTTTGAATATATTTTTAACAAGACTCCTGGAGATCGGGTTCCTGCGGTTCTTCTTGTAACATTTTTTTAACACTTTTGAATTGAAAGGTGAAGGATGCCTCCTATCATCTCATAGCTACGTAACTATTGACAGTTTATTTTGGAATATAAACAGTGGGTTTATAAAACAGTGAACATAAAATGCTTCTCCGATGACATATAGTCCTTCCAAAATCTTACGGAATCAAACTGGTTATGTCTTCAAATTATTTTGACATGTAAACCCATTGTTGACCACTTGTTTGGGTAGTTCAAGTTGTGTAATTTCTATACAATTCGTAGGCTGGTCAAAGAAAGCAAATAAATCAACAAAGGATTATCAATTGTTGGAATGTCAGAAACACCTTTGATGGGTTAATCGATTTTGGTCCGTAAGATTTTGGAAACACTATACGTGTAACTTTCTTTCAATAATCAAATTAAACTGTTGAAAAGTAATATTAGAAAATCGAAGCCAAATTGAATTATTATTTGAAATGGCTGAAATAACCAACGATCACCCATTAAAAAAACTTGAAGTGATTGGGAGGTCTCATTTTTTTTGTAAAAAAAACTTTCTTCTCCAACTAGCTCCAGCATCCCTCCCTCTGGGCGTCACTATTCCTGGTTATACTACCCTTTCCCTGCTGTCACCCTGGGTATAAGAAGAGGTGAAAGTGTGAAAATAGTATTGTTGAGAAAAGCATTGTCTAGACGCTTTGTCGTACCATGTCCACTAACATTTCGTTTTTCTTCTTTCTCCTGCTGAAGCGTATTATCACTGAGCTTCTACGTAGCTTGCACTTGACAAGACGTTCTTATATGTTTTGTTTGTATTATAAGCATTGATCGTCGTCGTCAGGCTTGTTTCCGTGTGTCGGGAGATTTTACATTATTATTATTCTACCGAGGAATGCATCTCGTCGACAGATAGAATGTTTTTCTTAGAATATTCAGAAGAATAGGAGAATATGGAAAACGTAAAATAAGAGAAATTTAAACGAAATTTTCCTTTTCTTAGAGCTTTCTGTGTGGATTGTTTTTATTTATAACAGTATTAAATTGTGATTAAAGGGTTTTTTTCCCTGCGTGAATCCATCTTTTCCAACACAGCTTATCGGTCTCTAGGGAAAGCGAGTACAATAGAGAAAAAAGAAAGTAAAACGGGATATGTGTGTTGGAAAAGATGACTTCCCGCTGGAAAAAAATACAGGTTTAATATCATCACATGCTTGAGTTCTTTGGGATGGTAACATAATTATTTGACGTGAGTTGGAGTGCAATCACAGTAATATCACGTTGCAAAAATTGGATTAGAAATAATTTTTTTAGGGATATATCTCTCTGTTCTTTCTTTTTTTTTTTGAAAAAACGGGAGGGGGCAGTGAAAATAGCGATTTCAATATAAAAACATGTTTATTTGAACTGTTGACCCGACGATATAGCATGGTCTCTGAAATATCCTTCTTCAATTTTCTTTCAATCTTGCTGCTCTCTCTGAGAACCATTTTTGGAGTGCTGCCCCAATTAATTTTTGCAAAATAATAGCATTAAGATTTTTTTTGGCCGAATATAAATTATAATAAAATGTTTCGGTTGCAATGGTTGTTAACCCTCAATGATGAAAAAAAAATTAAAAAGCCGTGTAAAATTAAAAGCATGATCTTATCTCACATGGAACTTTGGATTTCGGAGGGAAGGATGGTTCTAAGGGGTAATAGCACTGCAAAGCAGAGATCTTGTAAACATAATACATAACATAATATATGCGTTGTAAACAAAATATATAAGAAATTTCATAAAAGTTTGATAATGAATTTTTGTTGTCTTTAACTACAACCGTTTATGACACCGATTTTAATTCCAGACATGTCAAATAAAAATTGAAACTTTCAGAAACTAAAATTTCCCTTTTAAAAACAAAGGAGCAACATAAAAAAGAAGAAAGAAATAAGCATATCGGTTTTAAAGACAAAAAATAATCAAGTTTTTTTAACCACCTCTCTGGATCCTTATATTCAAACCCAGATTTTTTTTTGTTCCCCTTGTACTTCTGATTAAAAGGGAGAGGGGGGATATTTCAGAAACCCACTTATAAGAGTCTCTGAAGCTCAGATTAATAATATTGAATTAATAAGCTAAATGAATGGACAATGAGATCGTTAGTATACCAGTATGAAGATTAATATGAGAGGGATTTTTTTATTGAAATTTATAGAAGCTCTCAATAAAAAATGTAATAAAATAATGTTATTGATTATTAAAAATGTTTCCGCTATTATAATAATTTACGCAATAACAATAATTACTGTTATGACAAGTCACTTTTCACAATTTGCCTTTCCTATATATAGCGATATAAATATTTTTTTCCTTTCTGATTATCAGATTTTTATAAATTTAAAATTTGTATTGGGTTTTTATAAATTAAAAAAAGGTCTATATATTTTATATAATTAAATATTATTTGATTTCTTTTTGTTTATATACTAAGAGATATTTCTCGCTTTTCTCTTGATTTATGCTGAATTATTAAAATGTTAATTGCATCCTATCAGTGTTAATCATTCGTTTATACCACAAATATACTTTTAAAGTAAATGACGTTATAGTCGTGTTTATTTCATTCACGTTACAAAATAGCATTATTTTTTAGGCTCTGGAATGCCAATGATCTCGAGAGAAAAAAAAACGAAAGAATGCAATGTCCTCCTGACTAGATCACGATGATCATACGTATTCGCACGTGCCAAAATATTTTGCAAGTGTGAAATTTTGGATATTTTATTTCTAATAACTCTGGCATTGAAATAATGGGGGTAACGCTTGTCCTCATAAATGTGCATTGAAATGTAGATGTTCTCTTTCTGCCATGTCAAAGGGTGACAGTTTATGTTTAAATTTTTATAAACAGACAACAGTGCAATTTCTTGCCAATTTTCTAAAGCAATAGCAAATTTGAGCCAATCACAGGAAGAGGCGGGAAGAAAAACGGTGACGTTTACATTCGCGAGCCAATAGGAGCGCCGCTTACAGAAGCTGGCCGCTTAGTTTACTACGTGAAGGGCTTTTCTTTGCCACCCTCATCACTTATCACATCCGACGTAAACCGGCATCGAGCTTTTCAGTTTTTCCCTTCCAAATTCTAATTTTTCTTGTGTTTGTGTACTGTTTCTACAACATGAGTAAGTTATACGTGGGAAACCTTCCTGCGGACGTTAATGAAGGTTCTTTAAGACAATTATTTCAAGAACACGGTTTACCATGTACTATGGTTCTTGTGAAGCGTGGAGGTTATGCATTTGTAGACTGTCCAGATCAAACTACCGCTGATAGAGCAATAGACAAGCTAAATGGTGAGTAGGATATAGTTTCTGAAGTGTGTGTTTGTGAAAAATCGTGTGAATTCGAGGTGTTATGTGATGAAAAGTTCAAAAAAGTTAGTGTCGAAAATTTTTCTAAGTTCACACAAACCAACATGGCCGCCTTGTGTTGTCGAAGCGGCTATGAATGGAAGAATTTGGTATTTGAAGTACGATTTACGCAATAAATAAAGCAAAACCCGACTGTAAATTGGTACCACAGGCTAACTATGCTTCATACTTTAATAATTTACTTGTTTCAACAGTTGTCATTGTGTTTTTCATTGTTTTCTTGCTAAAAATAAATTCAGACTAAAATCAGTAATGGGCAAAAATGTTATGGTTTAGTTTAATCTGTGAAGCCTATGCCTAGTTGCTAAAATCTTGTATTTGCTATTTTATATGTAAATCTAACTAATATAGGGCCTATATTAGTCTATTTATAATTCTTAACTTTTTTTTATACACTTTGATTAAACTGGAAATTAATAAAAATGCAGGGACAAGAAGTAGGCCTATTCTAAGGCTAGGTTAATTTATTATTTGCAATAGGCCTAGTCTTACAAAAATAGTTTCTATTCTTTAGAACATAGGCTACACGACACTGAAATTTTATTGTATTACTACATTAGGGCTAAATTAGCATCACCTATAAGGCTATAACTGCAGCACTGGGACCTAAATCGGTAATTAGAATGATAGCCTACTTACCAATAGACAAATGATGAAAACCAGTTTTTTCCTACAGTTTTAAAAAAATATGTAAGAATGCTGAATGCATTGTATGCAAGAAAGAAATTTCAAATTGTTAATAGGGCTTTAGGTCTATCACTACTATCAGTTAATTAACTTATTTCTCATTTTTGCACATTATGTTTAATCCAAGGCTGTAATTTTTTTGAGTAGAAATATCTTACATCCTGTAAATTTTTAAACTTATTCTCATGGTTAAACTTAATGTCAAGAATTGTATTTTCAATTGTCATTGAAAATATATAATTATTTTAAATTTATTTGGCAGACTATTTTAAAATGAATAACATAATGACAACTACTGAAGTATCAACAAAATACTAAATATATGGTGTCCACTAGGCCAGATTGCAAAAGGAACTACTTTTGTTCATAATCATGCATATGAAATCTAAAAGCCTAAAGCAAGGAAACTAAAATCTTCTTAATTTGTAAAATATCATATAAAAATTGACCTTCCAACTATTCTGATCTGTGAAAATTAACGATTCAAGAAAACAAAAAGTTTTGGTAAAATTCGATAAATTTTAGTCAAACCTTGCAAACTATTTTACTTCATTTACCTTTTATTACATTCCACCTTGGTTCATTTTGTATTGCCTCAGATTTATAGCCTATTCCAATTGCTTGTAACACTATTTTTTTGCTAGTTTATTTGAGATCAAGACTATTAGACTACCGTTACCCAATCTTACGGAGGACAGACTAAGTGTATGAGTCTATAGATCAAATCCTTACCAGCTAGGTCTAACCATTTTAGAATTAACAATTAAATCAAAGTAAACTCACATTTTCAAATTATGATTTGCCTTCCTGAAGATTTTATAAGAAGACTGCCCTACCGGTATAGCCTAGTAATTTTCTAAAAATAATTTTTTTTTTTTTAATTTGAGAAATAATGACTAGGCCTATTTGCAAAATTATCTTATATTTGATTGAAAGTGTACATGTAACTAGGCTATGACCTATTTAAAAAAATAGTTTTATTATTTCCAATTTAACTTAAAAGAGGATTAATCTTCATTACAGTAGCTTAAATTTTTTGGATAGTTTTACGCAGCACTGCATCATTATTTTAAAACATAATTGAAGGGCCTACTTTAGAAGTCAAGCTCTGTTTTAAAACAATGATCTGCAGCTGAATTTTCTTCTCTTTCTTAAATGTCATTTATATTACAGTAGGCCTGCAAGAAATATTTTGGATCTAGATTTAGAAACCTAGATTGAAAACTTTAGGTTGACTAATAGAAATTGAAATCCTTGTATTCTTATGCATGCTGTATAACATTCATTGTGTAGTTGTAGCAGTTTTTTTTATCTATAGCCCAAAGCCTTTAACTTTTTTAAAATACTTTAAATTCTGTATGTTCTATGGGGACTGATTTGCTGCATCCGCTCATGAGAATTTGTCTCATGTTTTTTGGTCTCTGAGACAAATTCGAGCTGAGGCAGTCCTCACAGATATGAAATTTCTGTATGTCAGGTGGAAATCCAGAATCACTTGACACTCGTATTATTTAGCTAGGGCCTACCATATATTTAAAATAAGATTTTTTATCATTTTACACCATTTTAGCATTATGTAGCCCCTAGACCTATTTGTAATTTACAATTTTACATGATTGTTGAAATGTCAAATGTGTTGTGATCTTGTGAACTTCTTTTAGATATATATATGGTATAGGCCTAGGTCTATTTGATCTTACAAAGTTTCGATTGTAAAATGAGCTTAATTTAGTATCCCATATCTTCATGATGATCAGTTAATTCTTTTAGATTTCCAAGCATAGGAAATTAATTTGGGATCTAAGATTTTTTTTTCCCTTTTCTCTTTAAAATTGTGATTTCATTAGATTTGTTACATGATAAATTGTATTCCTTGAACAAGTTAGAAGTTTCTAGAAGACCTTGATAAATAATGTAATCACAGTTTTATCACAATTGCCTGAAGTAATGCACATTATTTATTGATCTGTGCAAAGTACACAGTCTATCACAGTAATAAATGATACTGCAGAGAACTGCACCCTGAAGTTATATTGAAACATTTAAAACAAAGTAACAAACATAAATTTAATTGACAAATTCTGGATCCACTTAGACCAATTTTAAAGTCTTCATTCTGAATTTCTGATATTTAAAACAAAAATTAATTATTTTAAAGTGCTAGGTAGCCTTGACTATCTGTAATAGTGTAATCTGTATCATATATAGGAAAAAACAATTTAAAATTAACCTGGAAATAATTCAGAACATTAATTTTGATTCATTAGAATAACCAGAGTTCATAACTAGCAAGGTGAAATAACTAAACTCCTTATACAAACCTACCAGATTCTTTTTATTCAAAACCTGGACACTTTTACCAAAAGGGGACCAAATTGAAAATAACTGAATAATGTAATTCTAGGGCGAAGCCTGAGTTCGAAATTTTTTACATTTTCCATTTTCACTTTTTCAGTTAAATTGTTGAATTTTGAAAGATTTTTGTATATTTTACTGGAAATTTAGATTATTGAGAATTTTAGCAATTTGAAGGATTTTCTTCTTATTATTATTGCTAGTCCTAAATTCTGAAATTTAGCCCTACTATAAAGTTTGACCAAATTAGTACTTACTATTTTTCTAGAACTTTTCATTATCAAAGTAGGGGCCTACGACCTTCTCTAAAAGTTACATAAAAATGCAATGTAAATAAATTTAAAAGCTCCCTGAGGTTTCGTAATTTGGGAGTTGGGAGCGAAATAATAAGGGAACGTCGAAAACTGTCCGCGAAGCGCAAGCGAAGAAAATTTTCAAAAATCACAGTTAAAAACTAACGATTTTAGCTACGTTTTAAATTTGCCTATTTTTAATAACAGTATTCTTTAAAAAATAAAAGATTAATCTTCTTTTAAAAACCGGGACATTTAGGTCTTTCCGAAAGACTCTTTCGGGACACAGGACGCTCCTATCCAAAGCCGGGATGGGATGTCTAATAGGTTTCTCCTGATTAAATTGTTTTCTAATCTTGATTTATAAATTATTGTAATATTATTTTATTCAACACTTCCTTGATTCTATCTACGGTAATTCGTAATGAGCAAAACTGTAAGGAAAGGGAGTCTGCAGTCTCCTAGTGCAAAACCTTTTTTTTTTTCCTTCTTAAATACCTAAAATCAAATTCTAATATTAATGATTGTGTTTGTCCAGTGTCCGTCCATTTTACAGCTTGAAGCAGCTGCCAAAATTTTTCAGCAATTTTCCAAACCGCAAGAAACAAGCACCAAATAAATTATGAAGGAACCACTTCTCGAACTATTTTATTCGCTTTTGAAACGTCGCGGCAGCTGCCAAAGATTCAGTAATAATTTTACTAACATAATTATAAAAGATAACACGCCAAATAATGAAATAAGTGCAAAGGGTTTTACTTTTATTTTAAAGAAATTATTGCAAATTTACAAAATTATAACGTGTCTCACTTGTCCCACTACTTTTACTCCTAGTTTTAGCAAACTACCAAATAATTTTTACTAAATTTGTCAGCGTTTGCCATATTTCGTCCTTTACATCTAAAACAACCTTACAACAGTTTTACCCTAATTCCAAAAATAATATTTTGTGATTTATTCAACCTAGATCAAGAAAACGGGATGAAAAGTTTGATCTATTATAAATTGTTTGGTTTAGGTAAAGGTGTGTAATGTAGGGCAGTGGGTCCACTGGTTTTCCCCTCACAATACCCCGAACAAGTTGTAAGACTACCATAAATCCCTTAGAAGATGCAGGAACATAAAGAAAACACCTTTCCACCTGGCCTAGAGAACATTTTCACACAAAACATTCAGGTTTCCGCTTTCCGTCTTTACAAAATCAACTTTTATTTCTTGTTCCAAAAGTAGTTCTCCCCCAAACTGCGTTTTCAAATACGAATTTAATGGACTCCACATTTGTTATATATCCGCTACAAAATGGTTGAATAATGTGTGATCTAACCGACGTATCTTAAATAAAAGTTCAGGTTTTTATTTCACGTATAGATTTCCTGAACTGTCTTATTTGACATACCTGTTTTTCTTATTCGTATTTTTGGGGATGTTAATGGGCATTGGATTTATTTGATTCAAATCATGCTAAGATGCAATATAGGATACAACAAGACATCATAAAAATATCGTTTCAGAAGCACATAATAATTATATTATATTAGAAACACATTTACGGAAATGAGCCTCCCACATCGAGAGCGGAAATGTTTATTTTTAATAAGGAGTCTACAGCACGGAATGTTGAAAGCGATATATTTCTTTTTCTTTTTTTTATGTTCTGGGTCATGAAGTTTTGTTCCACAGTCAACAAAATTATTTGGTTTCAATTGAAAAACGGCAATTCAGTTCCACTTTCTGTAAAATTCACTTAGCCTGGCAGTTCTAGGAACATCAATCTTGGCAATAAAGAACCCTACACACTTTATTTAACCCACGTGCTTTTCAAAAGCTAAAATTAACAGATGTCTTTTCTCAGTATTATTGTTTCGAGAAGACGGCATAAAATTATTTCCTGTTATTTGTTTTTATTCTATACTCCTAAACACAGCCTAGCGAGAAACCTTTTCTCATCACAGAGTATAATTACTCTTTTCAAAGTTGTTCCGTGTCCCGTCTTCAAAAATTCAATGACTTTTGAGAGCAAAATATTTTACGAAATTCGCAAAAATAAATAAATTATACAATAAACGAACTGATAATATTTTCAGTTTTTATTCTGTAAAGTGCGTTTTTATGCTGTATTTATAATTAATGTAATGCTGTATTCCTGTATATTGTACATTTTGATAGAAGTTGAATACTTGAATTTGAAATGTATTTTCTCACAAACACAAAATGCTGGATCTCCAAATCTATTCTTGGAATCCATCTTCAAAAAAAGCTTGTCATTTCCGTTCCAAGAATAATTGTCTGATCACTTTTACATTTATTTTCACAAGTAATGTCGTAATACGTTTTAAAGAAGGTTAACTTTTACCCGAGGCAGATTGTTTCCCAAAACAAGGCCGCAGTTAACGAATAGAGTACCTTTATGTGATACATTTCCAGAAAGAGTTGAAGAGCAATAAATGCTGATAAGCTTCTACAGAAAAATAAATACATTATATGGAAATGTTGAAAATCTTCATGGCGTTTTGTTTTTTAAATTAGACTCTTTTGCTTTTCAAAACAAACAGTTTGTAGTGAAAATGAGTACTGTATAATATGCGTAGGCGTAGTTCTAATTTTAAAATACAAAGTCGTATAATCTGAAATTAGAAAATAATTGTAACAACTTCGACTTTACCAGTGTGTGATGGGACTGATGGCTGATAGGTTTTAGATAAGTATTATGCGAGGTATAAAAGCGGGGCATTGAAATTGAAAACCCTACTTGGAAAGTTTCAGTATTTTTATTCAGAAATTGGAAATCTAAAACTTCGATACTGACAATAGGCCTATGGCAAATTAAAATAATGGAGAATCGGGTAAAAAAATATTTCTCAGTGTATTATTGTTCTAATAAAAAACGGACGATACAAAAAAAAACACATGCCTTCCCCAAGCTGTTATTGTTAGTTACTTTTCTTGGAAAATAAGTGCAGTATTATTATCAATGAGTGAACTTTTTATTTGAGTATTGGCGCCAGTCAGAAAGGTGTTTGTACTTGACAATCGGGAGGAAACGGAAAGACCGTACAAAGGTTGAAGATTTGCCTCAGATAACACTGAGGCTCTTCGTGGGCTTCGAATAGAAAAACATATTTTGTTTGTTAGGGCATTCACCATCGGAGGGTCGAAGGGACCAAATTTTATGGTACGAAAATCAACGGTAAATTTTTTGGGGAAGGCAGATTATTATCTTTGCCGTTTTCGTTCAAGGTTCCTTTATTTATTTTTTTCTCTTGAAAGGTTACATTCTTTGATACGGAACGTATGTAAAATGACAGATTGTCCAGACAGTTTATAAAGGTATCGGTATAACAATATTCTTTACCAATGGAAAAAAAATCAGAATCGAGGTTCAAATGCCACACAGAACCCAAGGTTTCTGTCAAGAAAAGCTTGAATTTTTCTTATCTTGACACAATTTTAGAGCTTCGAGATACTTTATTTATTTATAAATAATTGTTAACGCAACCCTAATTCTATTAATAGTCCTAAATCACATTAAAAAAATTTAATATCGTCCGATTTCGCTTTTTCCTAGTCTCACTATAATATCGAACATCACTCGAAATCGGGTTTAGGGAATGGAGCGAATGAACTGAGTCTAAGTTTCTAATATGATCAGTTCGTTCATTTAAAAAGAACTGACAAACATGAAGATGTGTTCTTAATAAATAATAACTATTCCATTTTCATTGCAATTAATGATTTTAATCACTAAGTTATATGGTATGTTATTCCCTAGCTTTAATATCAGTCAATTTCTTTCGTTTGGATAATTTTCTATCGTCGTTTTGCTTTTGTTTAATAGTTTCTAAAGTAGTGTGGCATCCGTTTTCAAAGCACTGTGAAACAATGTAAGTATTGACTATACGTAAGAACGTATCGAAACTAAATTTCATATTACGTCTTAGAGAGTGAGATGTATCCAGTGAATTCCTAACCGCCCTCTCCTCACAGGTAGTTAGTTAG